>JBAKBP010001195.1:0-225744 GCA_037953745.1 Lithodes maja | reverse complement strand
CTCGGGCAGCTAAAGTGTCACAGCCTAGTCCTCCGTCTTCAGACCAGCGGAGGAACGATCAACAGGAGGAGGCTAAAGCTGGAGTTGGTTTTAAGAGTTTTGACTCGGCGGCTCTCCTGGGTGATTCAGTATTAGCACCATTACTTAATTCTGGAGTAGCCCCTGGGCCTGTCATCGAGAGTGACGAGGCTGGGCATGACGAGTCTCCACGACAGCAACGTTATGTACATCGAGAGAGACAGAGGGAGCAGCCCAGTATCGGGGAAGGTCATGCATTGCTCCGGGAGCAGTTAGATCGCTTGGCACCCTCAGATATACGTCGGTTGCAACTAGAGGACCCTGAGCTCCAAACGTGTGCTAATGGAGCTGTAGAGCTCGACGAGGACGGCGATGCACAGCCAGGAGATTTTTTTTATTTAGAAGGCATCCTCTATAGGCGTTTTCAAGACCCTAAACGTAGTTGGCAAGAGGGGTCCGGAGTAGTGGACCAGTTGGTGGTGCCACGGGAGTGCAGGGATAGCCTACTGAGGTTGGCGCATGACATACCACTGGCAGGACATCTAGGGGTGAGAAAAACGGTGGCGGCTTTAGAAAAATTGTTTTGGTGGCCGGGGTTGAAGGGGCAGGTGGTAACCTGGATAGCAAGGTGTCATACGTGCCAGAGGGTTGGAAAACCTAACCAAACAATTCCGAGAGCCCCGTTGCACCCCATTCCTGTCAGTGGACCGCCCTTCAGTAAGGTCATCATTGATATGGTCGGACCCCTACCCCCTACTAGTGCCGGTAATAAATTTCTATTAACTATCATGGATGTGGCCACTCGTTATCCTGATGCATATCCAATGAGAAATGGCACGGCGAAAACTGTTGTCCGGAACCTGCTCTTGTATTGCTCGCGGTATGGTTACCCGCAAGAGGTGCAATCGGACCAAGGTTCTAATTTTACCTCTAATCTGTTCAAACAAACTATGATTCAGCATGGCATCAGCACTGTCGTCTCTTCTGCGTATCACCCGGAGAGTCAAGGGGTGTTGGAGAGGTGGCACGCCACGCTGAAAAGCATGCTTCGATGTTATTGCGCAGAGAACGGAAAGGATTGGGACCTTGGTCTGCCGTATGTTTTGTTCGCGGCAAGAGAAGTACCTGGAGAGAGTCTCGGTTTCAGTCCGAATGAGCATGTTTTCGGGCATCAGGTGAGGGGCCCTCTCCACATGGTGAAGGAGATTTGGGAGGGTACCGCTAAGCCATGTTCTATGTTGAGATACGTCCTCGAGAGCAGAGAGAGAATGCTTAGAAGTCTGGAGCTGGCCGGGCGTAATTTGGTGAGTTCGCAGGCCCGTATGAAGGACAGGTACGATACTAAGGCGAAACTCCGGGAGTTTCAGGTAGGTCAAGAGGTGTTGGTCCTGTTGCCTTTGTCAGGTCATCCTCTGGCTGCCAAGTACGCTGGGCCTTATCGGGTGGTGTCAAAGATCTCCGATCTAGATTACCTCGTTGCCACTCCAGACCGGAAGAAGCGTAACCAACTATGCCACATTAATTTGTTGAAGGAGTATGTGAGGCGCCCACCTGAGTCACTAGCTGTCCCTGTGTTGACCTGCTGCGGTCATGGTGGAGAAGGAGAGGGGGGCAGCAATGACCAGGTGGATGATAACTGGGATTGTCATGTCTCGGCTGATCAGTGGGCGGGGAATTCGAGCCAATGTGCGCATGATGCTCTGGCGCACCTGCCGGAGGAACAGCAGGTGGCAGTGCAGCGCCTGTTCGATTCATACCCCACTGTATTTGCCGAGCACCCAGGCCTCACTACTCAAGCGGTGCATGACGTCGATGTAGGAGAGCACCCCCCCTTCAAGTCGATACCTTATCGGGTGCCACCCATTAAACTCCCAGCGCTCAGGGATGAGCTGGAGTATATGCTGGCGAGAGGCTTGATCGAGAAGGGGGCAGTACGGTGGACTTCTCCTGTCACTCTGCAGCCCAAACCTGATGGAAAAGTTCGGTTCTGCATTGACTTTAGGCGGTTGAACGGGTTGACCCCCACCAACGCATATCCTCTTCCCTGGGTGGATGACAGTGTGGATAAGATCGGGAAAGCAAGGTACTTGACCAAGGTAGACCTCGTCAAAGGCTACTGGCAAGTACCACTGTCTGAGCGGGCTAAAGAGGTGTGCGGGTTTGTGGTGGATGGCAGTACTTACCGTTGCAACGTGATGCCATATGGTCTGAAAAATGCACCGGCCACTTTCCAGAGCTTAATGAACGACATCGTAGCAGACATCCCAAACTGTACTGTCTACCTTGATGACGTGATCATTTATGACAACGATTTCCAAAGTCACTGAAGTCATAGAAGCCTTATTTAGTCAACTTAGTAAAGCAGGCTTGGTGGTTAATCTGGGCAAGTGTGACTTTGTGCAAGCCACGGTGCAGTATCTGGGGTTTGTGGTTGGGTTAGGGCAGGTGAGCCCGCCCCAACAGAAGATACAGGCTATCGACTTGTTCCCCAGGCCGACCACCAAGCGGCATATCATGAGATTTTTGGGCATGATTGGGTATTACCGCCGCTTTATAAGAGGCTATTCTACTGTGTTAGCTCCTTTGACAGATCTACTAGCTAAAGATAAAAAGTTCCGCTGGGCACCTGAGTGTGAGCAGGCGTTTCGAGTAGTTAAACACCTTTTATGCACTCACGCTATCCTCAGGGCCCCGGACTTTGAACGACCATTTCAGTTGGCGACTGATGCCAGCGGAGTAGGGGCTGGTGCCGTACTTTTGCAGACAGACGAGGAAGGTCTTGAGCATCCAGTCAGTTTCTTTTCAAAGAAATTTAATTCAGCACAGAAAAACTATTCGGTTGTTGAAAAGGAACTGCTGGCAATCGTGTTAGCGCTCAGACACTTTGAGGTCTATGTTCCTGCCTATGGGCCAGTCGTGGTAGTGTATACCGACCACCACCCGCTTAAATTCCTCAATCAATTCCACAACCGGAATATGAGGCTGACCAGATGGTCGCTCATGTTGCAAGAGTACAACTTAGACATTCGCCATATTGCCGGTTGTGAGAATGTGATTGCGGACTGTTTGTCGCGGGTGGAGGATCCGGGGTAGGCTACCACAGTATGTTGGTATAGCCTCCTGTCTTGGCTCGCGGTGTATTTTTGCGCTGGTGCTTGTTGGCTCGCGTGTGTAGCATCAGCGTAGGGTCGCAGGGCAGGAGTTGTTGGCTTTGATTAGAAGAAAATTAGGCTACATCTATAGTAGCCGCCAAAAACAACATTAAAATAAAATGTGAAAAATTAAATAAAAACTCTTTCTTTTTGATAATTAATTTTAAGATAATATTGTAGCTGAGTACTGAGTGCAGATGATTTTCCCTCAGTAGGCTGTGCTTCTTAAAGCTCGCTCTGGGAGCACAATGTTATGAATTAATGTATTATATTTGGGAAGGGTGATAAGATTTTTTTTATATATAAATGTTGTTGTATTTTTTTTGAGGAGACTGAGCTTGCATTCCATGAGTGGCAGAGTGGTTAGGAGTGGCAGATTCTAGCGACATTCTGCCTGTTCAGATATGGGCTCATGGTTGAGTGTCCCATATCTTGGGGGGGGTGTGACGCCTCCCGGCGTTGGCAGAATGGTTGCGTGGGGCATTGCAGCTCGCTATCGCTCGCCGGGATGGGGGGATGGGCTGCAGTTGTCCTAGAATGATCTGCTTTATGTAATTAGTGTCGTGTTGCCGCAGACGGTCTAAAAGTGGTCTTTGTTTTGGTCTGTGACCGCGCCTTATATTTTATATTCGCTATAATATAAATGTTGCTTGTGTGGGAGGCGAGCGAGAGAGGGTGAGGGAGTACACCTGGCAGCGGGGTGAGCTATGACGCGGCTCGCTTGGGCGCTGACGGCGTTGGCGGCCGGGTGGTCAACTAGTCCCTTCCCATCGCGGCCTCGTGTTCTTTACCAGCTCAGAGCTTGCCTGACACGCGTATCGCCTACATCCTTTGCAATTCTGTCCCCCATACTCGCCACTTTGCATACTATTTCTCTCTCTCGACTTCTCCTTTCTCATTCTCTAATCTTTATTAAACTCAACATCCCTTCTGGTTTCAGCATAGACGTTCACCGTCGACCAGTCGTATTGTACGCGAAGCTCTCAGATATTTCCATGTATTAGGTTAAGGAGGTATTATGCTTTATTGATGTTTTTGAGAGACGGACTTTTCCGTATGTGTCCTCTCTCGGGAAGGTTGTAGACCGGTATATGTCTCCCTGGCAAGGTGTTGAGTGATTCTGCTTGGTTATCTAAAGCTAGACTGGGGGTAAGGTTACTGTGTCGGTGTCTCCGATGTGTGCAGTGTTAGCTAAGCCCTGCACGACATCGACAGGTACTGTGGGAGCCTAAGTTGTCTTCGGGTGGGTTTACTTTGTGAGCACAGCGCTGTGGTGTGAGAGGGCCATAGCCTATCCCTCACAACATAGTGCTGCCTCTTTGTGTTGACTTCTGAGGGATCGCCAGGATAGAGCTAGGTACTAGAGACCTAGATTTATCAAGAGAGCATCCCCGTCATATAACGTAATCTTCATTATACCACCTTCGGACAACGTTAGGCTACGAGCCGCATGCTCGCCCATTGTTGCCCTGCCTTGATACCCCAGCTAGACTTTATTAACTGAGCAGACACTGGTTAGAGATAAGCCCCATTATTATATGTACGCAGCATTATTATTCACTGCACTTTTGAGCCGAGGTTGTTGTTGAGTTGCACAACCCTAGTAGGCTGTTGCATTGTGTCACGAAGCATTTCTTTAGTTGTCGAGCATTACTACCTTTGCGCAGTCTTTATTATTCGCCTGCCTATTATTACTATATGTACTAGCATTTATTGTGACCCGTATTCTGCATTATAATTGTTCAAGATTCTTTACGAACATCTTCCCAGCATCAGACTTATTTCAGAAGTTTCCAGTTGATGTTGCAGGACTAGCATTGCACTTTCTTTAATACAGGAGTGCCAGTTATTTGAGTATCTACCGTAACGTTAATTAATCACGTTAACTATCTTTTCTTTGTGTAACATAATCGAGTAATCTTTTACTTTTTGAGAATAGGCTGTTTCATCGAGCGTCAGCCTAGTGTGTGTGCACCAGTTATCGAGTCATAGGATACCTCGTTGTTCAGGCACGACTCAGGGCGGTAATGGTGTTTTGTTTTCCAGTGTTTAAGGCAGGGGTTGGATCTAGTGTTACCGTTGTTGCATTTTGCCATTATCTAGTCCAATGTTGAAGAGCCCTGTGTCTTTGAGAACCTGGATCGTAATACCTGGCACTGATACACTCCTCCACCCACCACACAACTAGCGATTTTCTTGGCACGTTCAGGTAGTGGGACTTGCAAATAGCCTTTAACTAAGTTCACTTTTATGATGAACGTAGCTGCCCCAATCTTGTCTACCGAGTTATCAACTCTCGGTAAAGGGTAGGTATCTGTCTTGGAGAGTAAATTTACCTTGCAAGGTGGTAGTTTTATAGGCTTGTTCTCTCCCACATCGATGTTATGCACCGCCCAAGATAGCAAACCTGGTGCATCCCCGAACACGTGTGGATAAGCCCACAAGGTAGTAAACATCTCCTCAACCCTTTCCGGAGGTAAATGGGTCAATTTCTCCCGCAGAGCCAGGTACCCATTCTCTGCCCATGTCCCAGCTGCCACAGCCTCACCTGGGAAAAACTCCCTCTCCTCCTCCTGCTCCTCCTTTATGCCTTCTACAACCACGACAGGGCAACGAGACACGGCATCCTGGTCCCTGGGACCGGAGAATTGGGGAAAGTGCAGAGGGGGGTTGAGAGGCACTGCAGGAGCCTTGCCTGGCGTTCCCACAGTGCATGAACCGCTAGCCCCGGGACCCGGGTTATCCAACCACCATCCACCAGGCCCGGGCTCACCCTGCACCTCCGACTCCAACTCTCCAGTCAATAACCTAGGCAAGAAATTGACGGTATCTGACTCAACTTTCTCTACTGACCCGTTCTGAGCGGATACAGTAGCACAAACTGCCTCAGACAACTCCCTGTTAACACCAGCAGGTGACTGATCGGCGCCCAGGCAACTCTCTCGGCTAGCCCCTTTAGGTGACATCGCCTGTGTGCCCGCCGCACGACAGTACCTCTTCAACATGTTAATATGGCAGAGCTGATGGGTCTTATGTCTGTCTGGATGACTCTCCCCGGCCTTAGAAAACAAGTGTGTTAATAAAGCATCACTCTGCGGCGCCTCACCAATCTCCCCCGGTGCCACGGTGGTAAGATTAGGTATAGCCTCCAAGTCGGTCTGATTCGATAATACAGGATCAACCGGTCCTCCCGTAGGGACCCGATCACTCCCTTCAGTATCACCTCTGGCACCGGGTGAAACGAGTGAGGAGCTTTCCGCTGAGCTTTCCTCCTCGTCCTGCACACCCTCGGCACCCTGCAGATCAGTCGAATCTATGGGTGATGCAGATTCAGTTCTGTACATCCCCTCGATCAGATCTATCTCCTCCCCTAACAATTCCTCCGGCTGTGCAACCTGGGCCATAGATCTCTTAACCTCACACACCGGAAACAAATCGGGAGGCAACTTCTTAGTCTCCTTGTTCCTCTGCTCCGGCTGTACCTGTTCTGACACCACTACCGGAGGTGGAAAGATTCTGCTCCCTGCCATATCTGCTCCAAGCAGAAAATCAATCTCCTCCACAGGTAATGTGTCCACGACCGCTACTTTTGCCGTCGCCGTGACTACAGGACACCTAAGATGAACAGGAACGAGGCTATAATGGGCCTCAGTGTTTACACCTCGACATAACACAAACTCGTCAGATTTTATAGGCTTCCCAGTCAAGTTCAAACACATGGACTGCTTAGCTCCCGAATCCCTAAGAACTTTGACTGGATACACCTTCCCACACAGCTCTACTTCACCCTCATGAACGAAAGCCTGGCACCAAGCGAGCGAGGCTTCTGGACCTGCATTGCTACCTAGTTGAGACACTTTGTCGGGGGCAGGCTGTGCCACGGCGTTGGCACCCCATGCTTCAACATTCGGTCTGCCTCCACCTCGGTAACAAAGATTCATCCCCTCCTCCCTGGATACCAACCACTAACGACACAGGCTTAACAAGCGCTGCAGAAGACTTGCCTGGGGACAGTTTGGTTTAATATGTCTGGTTTGTTTACACCCATAACACCTAACAACACTGGAATCAGGTTGGGCTGAATTTGGTGATTTTGGTCTGTCTCCACCGTTATTATTACGTGTGGGACCAGGGCCACTAGTACTGTACCCTCCACTTCCACCTGCTCGGTACTTCTCGTCACGTGCAGTCGTGGGGGGGGGGCATATCTGGCACGATCAGTAAAACCCTTGGTTGCCAACACTCGATCGTCAGCCCACACGGCAGCATCAGACAGCTTGCCAGGGCGCTTCTCACGGATCTTTTGGCAAATCTCTCTGTCAACATTGTTGGTAAAGTGTTCTAGCAGGAAAAGCTCGACTGCCTCATTTAAATTAGTTACATTTTCACTTAAAAGCCAACGAGACAAACAGTCACGGAGGTACTTAGCAAACTCAACATGCGTATGATTAGGCTTCTTCCTTGCATTACAAAATTTAAGGCGATAGGCTTCTGGTCTGAGTTCATAAGCCTTAAGGATAGCCTGCTTTAAATGATCATACTCAGCTAAGTCCTCCACTGACATCCTATCATATGCCTCGAGCTCTTTTCCCTTGAGAACATTTGCCACCAATGCCGCCCAGCGTTCCCGTGGCCACTCAAACTCCCTTGCTTTCTTTTCAAATCGCTGGAACCATTCAGTGACTTTGTCCTCGTCAAAAGCAGGAATGAGCTTCACGCTACGAGACAACTGTAACTCGCTAGATTTCTCCCTGTGTACCGTGCCCCCTTGTCCCCTTGTGTACCTACCCCCGTCTACCTCAACTTTGGTTCTTTGTAACTCCATTGACATTCTCCGAGTTTCTAACCTCTCCTGCATCTCTCTCTCTCTTGCATTTCCAATTTCTTCAACTCCAATTGTATTAGAGCATCACTCGATAGCCCTACCGGGGCAAAAGTAGGGGGTGGTGTAGGAACATAAGCGGGACGGTAACTTGGCTGAATCGTAGAAAGTCAGACTGGGATAAATGGGGGGGGGGGGGGGGGGGGGGAGGAGGTGTAACCTGTTTCTGTGCCGCTCAGCCAGCGGCAGGAGTAGAGTGTAAAGGATATAAATGGGGTTGAGAAATTGGGGCACACCAGAGGGCACTTCAGGCAACAACGGGGGAATAACAGTAGGACATGTCAACTGGGAAGATGTTATGCTCTCGTTAAAAGGACTGGGTGTGCGCGGCGGAGAGCGTGCAGGTGTAATATAGCCTCCTGCCGGCACAGTTGTTGACTCAGCCTCCTCTAGAACATCATAATAATACTGCCATATATACTGCTGACATGTGTCCCTCGTGGTAAGAAGAGACCCCTCTACTCCCAACACTGATGCAATCAACCTCAATTCCTCCACACTTCTCAACTGCATCTGTGCCCATTCTGGAGAACTCTGAAGGAACACTTTCGCATCCTCCTCACTGGTGATATGTCACGGCATGACACACTCCCCCTCCTCCCTTGCTTGTTGTTCAGACATAGTCAAATATAAATGCTGGACACCTATTTAAAAAAAAAATCCTCTGATCAAAATAAATCCTATTAATACTGCTGGTGCTATTCTGATTATCCTAGGCAAGGTCGCCACTGTTACGAATCTGGACCTCAGTTGTTTAGAGACGGTATACGAAAATAATGCCTAATGCCAATGCACCTTGTCTCTCTGCCAAACAACACCACGACGCAACAGGTAAGAGCTTTATGAACGCTTCTAGGCTCTTCTCAGGGCTTAAGGTGCACACTGCCTTGATCCTCCTCTGAATAATAAGTAGAACAGAAATAATCATGTAACTCACTAGCTATGAGAACTCGAAACCAACACCGGGATTAGCAATGCTGGGTTGGATAATCTAAACAGTTATACATATAGGCTACCAGCAGACATCAACGAAAAAAGGAGTGCAGGTGTACTTCGAGCATAACAGGCTATGCGCGCCCTCGACAATACTATACCGTGTGCAAACCAGCCAACGGTAATCCACTCTCAACCCAAGAGAGTTGCACATAACAATATTGCATACATATAATGAACTAATAATACAAGGCAGTGTCCTAATATGACTACTAACCTCGGGGTGATATTAGTGGAAGCAAGTTGCCCTGACCACCTCTAATATCACACCAATATATCCTGCTTCAACCTGGGCCCCCCAGTGAGTTACCGCCCGACATTCTCTGTTATTCTCTGTTATTGCATCATGCTTTGAATACCACTAAAACATGCTTTATTATGGAAGTTAGAGCACAATTATAACTTTAGCCTATAATTATATAAAGTGATGTTAGCAGTAGCTATGAACTCTTAGAGTCCACCTCCCACACTCACTTAACTATGGGGGGGGGGGGGGGGTCCAGACTGAGCTGGATTCCTTATTAATATTAAACACTCCGTTGCCTCAGTTCAAAACCCGAGATAAGGAACAAACAATAGCTGGGGCAGAACCGTCAAGGCTGCTACCGGGTCCTAAGCACGAAAAACTGGGAAAAATATGTAGGGATTATGGATGTGTGTGTGTGTGGACTGTCTATGGGATTAACAGTGCTTATTAGTAAGCACCCCGGCAAACCTCCCAGCTCTTCCCTTATGGTTAATTTAGATAAAGTGGACTGTATATTATTAATTTGGAAGAAGCATTAATCATATAGAATAATTACCCGTTAGATGAACTCGGCTGGTGATTGGAGGATGGCGGAAAATAGGCTAGTTGACTTGAAGTGGTTAGTAAGGTAAACAAGCGTATGGAAAGAGGCTAGGATAGGCTAGATCAGTGCTATTCAACCTGGGTGGACAGTTCACCATAGGGTGGACGAGATTAAGTGAGGGGTGGACGGCTGTCTTGGGGTGGACAGGTGGGTGGACGAGATCCTGCCAGATTTTCCTGAAACTGAATTATTTCATGGTTGAAGAGTTCATTGACTGGCCACAATGCAAGTCGGTTACTACTGATGGTGCAAAAATAATGGTTGGTGCAATCGATGCCGTTGTAAGGAAAATCCAAGGAGTTTGCTGAGCAGATGTTTGTACAGATGCCAACATCATATTTGTGTGAGCAAGGTTTCTAAATTATAGTTTTAATCAAGACAAAGAAAAGGAATGCCTTTCTGAATTTGGATCCTCTCATGCGAGTTGCACTTGAAAATCGGCTGATGCCTCGATTTAAGCTGATAGGCAAATTGCAGCAGCAGCCAAGCCACTGACTTGTGTTTCTTGAAGGAAAATGGTTTGTTTTATAGAATATCTGATATAGCTAATATTATCTGCAAGTTTACTTTTGTGTCCTGAAGAAAAAATAAATTGTCTCTTGAATACCAAAGACATGCTTAATTTGTTCTTGTATATTTTGAATATTTTAGTTTTAGACTGCATGTGTAATTATATGGAAGAATACGTAAACTTTAACCTCTGAAAGTGCGCACGGGGGTAAATGAAAACCTCCCCCTGTGCTGACGTATTTGAGGTTTTTCGTCACTAAAATATTCATTGTACCATTAATAGCATTAATAATTATCCATATGCGCCTATTATGGGTTGATTATAAAGGTATTAACCTGAAACAACAATAAAACGAGTGAAAACAGCGTTTGGATGGTCAAAATCGGAGATATAGCCCGCGAGTTGTATAATGTATGGGTGAGGCAAGCTACCTTCCCGCCCATTTTCCCCAAGGCCACTGCGACACAGTCGATCGATACTCTCTCTCTCTCTCTTGCACTCGATTGCTATCAGTGATGACAACACCCTGCTTGCAACTCGCTAATGTTAGCACGAAAATATACCTCAGAATAAGGGAATAATAGGGAAAATAGGTGATAACTGAGGAATAGGAGGAAAGTGGGGAAGGAGGGGAGGTAGAGGACTGAGATTTTGCATGGCCCAGGGGCCAAAAAAAAAAAAAAAAAAAAAAATTTGATGTAAAAAGTTGATTTTTAGTTTTACTTACTCAGGAGAGTCTTCCCGCAGTCCGCCGGGGGAACTCTTAAGAGTCTTCCTGCAGCTCCCGGGTTAAATACCAAAGACATGTTTAATTTGTTCTTGTATATTTTGAATATTTTAGTTTTAGACTGCATGTGTAATTATATGGAAGAATACGTAAACTTTAAATAGAGAATGAGAGTGAAACTGCTTTTTTCTATTTACATAATTGTAGAATTGAAATATAAAAGTTAGATGTTCAATGTTAGAACCGGGAGATTTTTGAAAGAGAACAAACATTTGGGGTGGACAGTTTTTACCAAATGACCACTAGGGGTGGACGACATAAAAAAAGGTTGAAGAGCACTGGGCTAGATATTTACGTTACTTTTGTGATAACTAACAAAGATGATGATGTAGTGACATAGACTCCTCTACATAAGGACTGGCGTCGGCCATACTCGGGTCCCGGAACTTGGGTCCATTGTCAGGCCCACAAACTGAGGTCTTATTTTAGTTTTACTGGATATGGGACTTTGTGTTTTTATTCTACAACATCTTATTAACTAGAGCAACCAAGTAAAGGGAAATAAAACATTTGTTTTTGGTTGATTGACTCATAAGTCTCTTTCGTGATTGAACATAATAGGAAAATATACAATTATAATGAGATAGTTTATAAGAACATGTACTATACAAGCAAAGCATCATACCATGACTTACATTAATTAAATATTAGAAGAAATTAAAGTAAAACCTTTGCAAAATATTACTTTACACATAATTTCACATATATCAAAAGTCACATAACACAATAATTAACTTAAACATTAGAAAGTTTCTCTTGTCGCCTTAAGCAGCCTAGTGTACACTCCCGATCGCTTGTATTAAATACAAAGGCCTTAAACAACACATTACACAATGTCTGGCATGCTCCTGAATGGCTAGCTAAAGGAGCATTGCATAAGACAAGCATTGTTTCAAGTAATTGTGACAACACTTTTTCGAGTCTTGAAGAGACATTTGAAGGGTGATGCCACTATGTACAAGAAGACAGTAGCCAGTGTAGGCATACTCAGCCCACCTCGATTGAGCGCAGTCAAAAACTCTGATGACAAGCATTCCCCAGAATCTACTTCCTGTTGTCCATGTTTATGAGCTAAAAATCCCCCAATGTAGACAATTTTATGTTTTAAAGTATCATCTGAATCTAGAAGTAGTTGAGTGTCTTGTAATGTCAGCTCTTCCAGAAGTTGTAAATCACCATCATCTATTGCTGCTGTACAAAATTCACAGCTTACTTCTTTGGCTCGGTCAGGAACAATGTCACGTTTCAACAGTTGATGCAACTGCTGTACATTGGATGCTGCTTGAATATCCCCAATGTCAATGTAAAAATGTCCTCCACTACGTTGTCTTGCTTGACCAAAACACTTTTCTAGGGGATCTTGTGAAAAAACAGCAGGCAGGATGTAAGCAAAATCATGGGTTTCAAAAAGATATTGTGCTGCTTCTATGTTGTACCTTGTTGTGATGACAAAGGCATCTGCTGTTGACTGTGTTAGTTTCTTCTCTCTGCCATGCCCACCAGTCCACCGACAGCTGGATACAACTGTACACATTTCCTGCAGAGCTTTGAAGTTTGTACAGTTTAATGTCCAAGGTTCACGATATTGGTCTCGTAAATGAACTGCGCTGTACTTGCTTTTAACATTAATCATTTTAAACCAATTGGTTACCAGTGTTATGTATATCACTGTTCCATCCTGAAATTTAACAGTTCCTTTAAGACCTTCAAATGCAGCAATCGTTTTCTCATTGAACACTTGGCAAACTAAGGGCACACTCTGACGTGGCAATGGTTTAGGAAATACTGATGAGCGTGTGAGTTTTGTCAGACGAAGTGGTGTCTTCTGATCTTCATTGTAAAGAGCTTTAACATCACTCCAACACGCCAAATATTATGTACCGTCCTTGCTAAAATGTAATTCTTGACATTTCTCTGTGATCCAGTTGTTTCTCATATTCTTGAGGATGTGAACATAATCATAGACAAGGAAAACATTTATGCCATCTGGTGCTAGTGTTACTTTTCCAGGACCCTCAAGCATTCTGTAAACAGCTTGATTCAGTGGACAGTTGTCACAGACGAACGATACTGGATGGCCACCACTAGCTTTAACAACATATACAGCCTCAAGTAATATTTCCTTCAGTTGAATAGCATTCAGTTTTGATACAGGATGAATTCGTATGATGTACCGTGGTCCTCCATAGTGACAAACAACTTCAATAGCAAAAGCAGATGTTGCTAGATTTTCTGGTCCGTTTGTTGCATAGCCTACTATATGCTCTCCTGTAAATCTAAGGGCCTGCTTAAGCTTGACTTCATCAAACAAAATGTTAACTAACCGCTGTTGTGGCTTCAACTGATCAAAAAGGATTGGGAGACACTTGTCAGCATAAGTGCCAGATCACAATTGGCGAATCTGTTTCTCACAAGGAAGACTAATTGCTTTGGAGTTTCTGAGCATTCTATATGCTGCGGGTGATATACAAAACAGTTCTGCTGCAAGAATTAACATATGCTTTGTATATCGGCGATTTTTAGGAGGAATAAGAAGGAGTTGTAACTGTGCTTGAATGAACTGAAAACCTTCAATTTCATGAAATTCTGTGATAGAGTCAAGTTCTGAAATTATTCTTTTTAAGCGGTCAGTATTAGTCGCTTCATGAGTGTTCATAATTTTCACTATTTCTTCAATTTGAGACCACGTACTTACCAAGCTATTTTTTTGAAGATTCAGTTTACTTTTTGGTATCTCCAAGCCACTTTTCTCTGCTACTACCAGCTGCAGAAAACCAAAAGGAGACTGTACCTCTTTAAAATGAAGAAACTTATCAACTGCTCTACTATTACCATCTGTCTTAAACATTGTCAGTTCTCTACCATTTTGCATTATATAAAACTCAGGGAAGTGTTTTCCAATCTCTCCTGCAAATTTGTCATAACTATGCATTTTGTCTTGTTCATTTTCAAATTCAGTTTGTTTTTTAAGTCTTGCTTCACTTGTCACTGTTTTAGTTAACCTAGGAGCTGACGTAAGTTGTTTGAGGCAAGACTTGGGTACACCTTTAAAAACTGTAGGAGGCCCAGATGGTCGTTTTCCTCCCCGAACTGTGACCCAATCGCAGTCGAAGTGTGATGCACAAATCCATAGTTTCGACCTGTCTCTCAAACTTTCTGGGCTATTTGGCATAGCACTAATCCATGCATGTCGTTCTTGTTCTTCATTCGGGAAACACACCATAGGACTGTATGGCTCTCCCCTGTAGTTTCCACGACAATTGAATGCAGCACATCTTTTCGGCATTGTTCCTGTAAAGCAAAAAAACAAGAATAGTTGTAAAATGGTTATCAGTACATAATTATCAAAGCAACCCGTTGACATCAGCTCAATTCTAATATTTATCAGCTAAATAAGTTGTTAACACAGATCCTTTTGTGACTGGTAAGTATTTATAAGAAAATTACTTACATTAAGCTGAGAGATAACGAACAACAGAACAAAAATGTGTTGCCTCTAACGTGTCTCGTGGGTGACTGGCGTCTGGCATCGTCCTGGGCTGTTCGTTTTCTGGTAAGACATTATGTCGCCAATATGGCGGGGATATGGACGATTGCGTGTGAAATTACATGCATTTATATGTAAAGTTGTGTTTGTGTACATATTTTTGTGTTTAAGAAAGTCGGAGAGACCACTGCTTTCATGATACTGCTTTTAAGCAATGGACACAAGTTTCAAACTCCGAGAGTGCTCGTTTCCAGTCCTTATGTAAAGTCCTTATGTGTAGTGACTATATGAAATATGAGATGCAAGTGAAGCGAAAACACCTAATATATGAAACTATGAAACTATATGAAGAAGGCTTAGCGTGTGTAGCTGGGACAGAGGTTGGTTGGAGAGTGAGTGCGAGCGCGTTGTGTTTGTCTCTGTCGTGACCTACCGCGCACGCGCATAACATATGGAAAATGTATCCCATCTTTTTTACAATGAGATACTTATGAACAATCTTAAATAATACAAATATATATATATATATATATATGGGAATTATAATCCTACAATACTTTCCCATATACAACTACAGAATAATATATTCTACCCAATCATGGAACGTTCGACCAAGGTTATGGAAGCGTTCAACTTAAGACTACGGAAGCGTTCAACTTAAGACTAAGGAAAGATACGTAACGCAACATCAACCCAGATTACGTAACATCGAGACTGTTCATACTAGATAGAGTATACTAAGTATGGACATATTCCCACCAGCAGAAAATATACAAAATGTACATGATTAGATTTGCCCGGAGGCAATCTTATCCCGCTGAGCTTGGGAGGATATCTGGGTTGCCTGTCGACGTGGGCGTCCGCCGGACGCGTCAACAGGCTGCGCCGAGGTAGAAGCCAGGGAGGGGACATCAATGGATAACTGATCCGAGGGGGTGTCCTCGCGATCGAGGTCACCCTCAAGAGGATATATTCGTACTGTTGGCCGTGTGATTACTCCAGTCCTGGTGCGAACCTTCGCTACCCGAACCTCACCATCACGACCTGGTAACAACTCCTCTATCCGACCCAATTTCCAGAATGCGCGCGGGCCCTCTTCATGGTTGGTTACCACGTCCCCTACCCTAGGCCAATGACCTTTTAATGGTGTTAGTTTATTTTTTTGCACTTCCCTTAAAGTCACCAGATATTCTGTTGACCAGCGATGCCAAATATCTCGCGATAATTTACGAATATATTTGTAGCAGGCCGATATCACGTCCTTACTTGTGTGGTCTGGATCTTCCATAGTATCCTCATCATGCTCTTCAGGAAGATCCCGCAGTCTGTATCCACGTACCAGTACTGAGAGTGTGATTGAGGGAAGGTCTTCCAAATCACCAGAAGCATAGTATAGAGGGCGATCATTTACGGTGGCTTCAATCTCGAAGAGTATGGTGTTGAGTTCCTCTATCGAGATGAGAGCTCTACCCAACACCTTCTTCAGACCCGCCTTCACGATGTCTATGGCTCTCTCCCATATGGCGCCAAACCAAGGCGCTCTGGCGGGAATGAAACGCCATTCGCAATTTCTTTGAGATATCTAGATGCCCCTATGAAAGTCTTTGCATTGTCACTCAGCATATGTGGATATCCCTGTCTACTGCAGAATCTTCGGAAGGCATGTAGGAAGCTATCACAAGTGAGGTTGGTGACCAGTTCCAGGTGAATTGACCTGGTAACAGCACAGGTGAAAAGTATCATATACACCTTAAGATTGGGTGAATCTTTCACAGGGATTGCTCCACTGTAGTCAACCCCGGTAACTTTGTAAGGGTCACCTGGGGTG
This sequence comes from Lithodes maja, assembly GCA_037953745.1. Taxonomy (NCBI): domain Eukaryota; kingdom Metazoa; phylum Arthropoda; class Malacostraca; order Decapoda; family Lithodidae; genus Lithodes; species Lithodes maja. Next base: position 209,235 of record JBAKBP010001195.1, on the reverse strand, counting down.
GTTCGCAGGTTTGGTAAGGGAGGAATTCCGACGGGATCATTATGTGTTCCCTGTACTCTTCTACACTTTAAGCATTTGCGTAGGACTTTCTTGACCACCTGCCTGATTCTAGGCACCCACCATCGTTGTCTTACATAGGTGACTATATGACCAACCCCATAATGACAACAGAGTCGGTGACACCTATCGATGATCAGATGGGTGAAGGGATGATTAGGGGGCAGTAGTATTGGATACTTACTTGCCACAGAGAGGGCTGCCAATCGTAATCTGCCTCCGCAATGTATCAAGTCCCCCTTCAAGTGTAAGCCCAACTGGTTGATCAGGTTATTCCTGGACTTTGTTCCCCTAACCAGTAATTTATATTCCTGCGTATATATTTCTTGTTGACAGAGCTTATGTAATAATTTATCTGCAATTCTGGTCTCCTTCACATTGAGGTAAGCACTACCTGTGAGCGGTGTGCCTTTAATTTTTGCTTTTACATTTTCTACAAATCGTATCACCCATGCTGTAACACGTTGTAACTTCTCATAGCTGCTGAATCTATCCCAGTCCCATAACCGTGTGTCTTCGTCAGGCACCGAGTCAATTACCGGTGCCACAATAGCAGTGTGTTGCTCGCTCAAATCTATATTTTCTGGCCATTCGTTGGGATTATTAAGCCAGCATGGGCCATTCCACCACAACGCAGAAGATTTGAGAAATTTAGCAGAGACACCACGAGTAATGCAGTCACTTGGATTCCCTTTGGTAGACACATACCGGAACTGTGCGGTTGGGAGCAGGGTATGAATTTCGTCGACACGGTTGGTGACGTACACTGGTAGCTTCTTTCGGCTATGTATCCAGTAGAGCGTAATTTGGCTGTCACTCCATATAACTGTCTCCGAGATATTTAGCAAATTTTTAAAAGTTTCCTCTATAAAGTGAACGAGTCTAGCAGCCAACAGAACTGCAGTCAGCTCTAATTTTGGGATGGAAAGGGATTTGATCGGGGCGACTTTCGCCTTCGCCATGACTAGACGGCTGCCACTTGTGTCAACAAAGTATATGGCGGTGCCGTACGCGACCTTGCTAGCGTCTGAGAAGGCATGAATGGAAACAGGATGGTCCATGACAACTCTCCGAGGAAAATTAAAACCCTTACAGAGACGAAGATCCGAAATAATGTCTTCCCACTCCTGAACCAGATCGCCAGTCAAAACCTCATCCCAACCTAATTTTATCCTCCATAATTGCTGAAGGAATAATCTTGATTTGATCGACACTGGTAGAACTATCCCCAAGGGGTCAAAAAGTTTAGCCGTTATACTCAAGCAAATCCGTTTTGTAATCTGAGAATAATGCGCATACTGAACGCCGAATGAGAGGGTATCTGTGTCCGTTTCCCAAAACAACCCTAGCACTCTAACATGTTCCTGCTGTACAGCCGCCACACCATCCCGTTGCAGTACAGTCCGCAAAACAAAATTATTTGTCGCCCATTCACGCAAATGTAGATGGGCGTCATTCATAAATTCTCGGACTACACCATAGATATCAATCAGGAAATCTTCATCATTACCTGTACCCAGTAAATTGTCGATGTATAGCCCTGACCGAATCTGATGAATAACCTGCAGATCTGCACTGACATTCGACAAATTTTTTAAAATGGTGGCGTTTAAAAGAAATTGGGAACACGTCGCGCCAAATAAAACTGCCTGGAATCGGTAACAAATGAGGGGGGAATCTAGCTGCCTTGGAAATTTAGGCCACATAAACCGCGTATAGTCCTGGTCGTTTTCATGGAGTCTTAACATCAGAAATGCCTTCTCAATATCAGACACCATGGCATACTTACCGAGTCTAAACCGGAGCAAAACCTGCGCTAAGTCTGGCACCAGTGAAGGTAAAGTATACAGGCAGTCATTAAGACTAGGCTGACGATCACTCATCCTGGCGGAACAGTCGAAGACGATTCGCACTGGCGTAGTTTTGCTCTCCTTGACTACTCCATGATGAGCCAAGTAATGTCCGGTATCTGATTTATCAAAAGGCAACTCTTCAATAAAACCCCGGGACACCTGCTCCTTTATGACTTTTGAGTATTCCTCGCAAAAGTCAGGGTCTTTGATGAATCTTCTCTGAAGACCCCGAAGACGGCCTATGGCCAAATCCTTGTTAGTTGGCAGCTGATCCTTGTAATTGTTCCAGGGCAGTCTCACTTTATACTGTTGGCTGTCGGGATCGTAGGTAATGGTATCCTCATACGACGATAGTGCTTGATGCTCAACCTGTGAGTATTCCTTAGGGGTTATCCCGATGTGATCTAATTCCCAGAAAACGTTTATGTCATTTTTGCATGGTGGAATATTACCAGTGGACATGTATTCGTCCATTGGGGTTACTGCTACTTTCAATACAGTAATTACTTCTGTGTTCTGTAAATCAATCTATGCATTACCTTACAAGTTTACAATACCAAATAAAACAATTATTTATTTGCTCTATTCGTGTTGGTGATTATATGTTCACGTGATCATACCCTTGCGAGATCCGAGTATACGAACCGAACCGCTTTTTCTGTTTTCTGGCTATATGTATATATACATGATTAAATTCAGATTAGGAAGGGTATATGGAAATCAGAGGATTAAATGAGATAGTCTTTACACTTATATTTTCCACAGATCCTTCCTATACTCTATAAAATCGTCTAATGACAGCCAGCATAAAATGTCAAAATGCACCATATTCTTCAAATGATTATTTACATATTTGAAACATGTGGAGGGAGTATTTGAGAGTGTAGAGTACACTTGAATACGATGGAAAAACAATTGTGAATAAGCGAATTGTAGAGCTGGTTGCAATGCATTACTTGGACGTGAAAGTTAAGGGTGAGGTAGTTACTTCGTCTTGACTCCCTTCTCCCATTAGTTTTGAGGGGTCGTTTATAGGGGGTGGGGGAAGGGGGTGACAACCGTCGGATGAAAGCGCGCGTGCCAATTCACCGCGCGGTGTTGCCAACACTCGTGGTTGACTTGTTGCTTCTTGCTTCTTGAACGTTCCCCCGCTACACTCGCAGTAAATCGCAGTACACTCGCTGTACACTCATGTTGCACTCCAGATAACTCATGACAACTCGTCATAACTCGTAGTACGTGACTCATGACAACTCGTGGTCCAAAATATGATAAAACGCTTTTTATCGCCGAACACTCGCAGTGACTCTCAGCACACTTGTGTCGCATTTGTAGTACCTCGTGGTACACTCGTACTGACTCGTGCTCGTGGGAGCCCGAGTGACCACGAGTCACTGCCGGACACTCGGGGCGACTCTTAGTAACTCGTGGACACTCATGAAAACTTGTGGGCACTCGTGATAACTCGGGCAGTTTTTGACCACGTGTTTTTGTCTGCGAGTTGCCGCGAGTGGTCACAAGTATTTTATGAGCAGTTACGAGTAGTTACGAGTTACAACAAGTCACCACAAGTCACTGATAGTTACCAAGAGTGTCTTAAAGTTGAGATGACCCGGGGCCAGATTTTCATGCAGGGATGAAATTTTGGCTCCCCGAGCTGAGTTCCCACGAGCATCCGGGAGTCTCCCACGAGTTCCCGCGACAATGCACGAGTCGTTACGTGAGTACCCGCGACTGTGGAATCTTGTAAACTCGGGCTCGGACTCGGGCATGTGTTTGGCGACTTAAAGACCTTTCACTCCATTTCTGTGTCAATATTAGGACCTTTCGTACCATCTAGGTATCTATTTATTTCTGGCGACCGATTGCGAGCCTTTCATTTTTGGAGGAACCGATCTTCGACCAGGACATTTTCTACCAAAAAATTTTACAAATTTATCTCGGAGGGGGCTTAGTTTTGTTTTATTTATTTATTTATTTATTTATTTATAATTTATTTGTCTTTGAAGATTGATGGAGACGTAGCGAGGAAAATAAAAAAATATATATTTTTGATGAATACATAGACCACAGAAATAACCCCTACCCACTTAGAAATACATTTGCGTAGAACAAAGTCTTACAGGCGAAGATGCATAGTAGATACTTTGAGACTATAATATCTTGGTGGCATTGTTATGACTGGGGATAAATATATCAGGGCTCTTATTCATTGGACTAGTAATGGCATAAATGCTACAACGGAAAGCGCTAGCTCCAACCTCTGATGTATATTCCCAGTGAACAAAGAACACAAATACTCTACAGAGTTCTATATGCAATGATAGGTTATTAAACTCTCAATAAATGTGCGTCTACTCTAGGCTTAATGTTATGTGAAAACAGCCTATTACTACCTATAACCGAAGGTGCTTGGTTATGGTATGCAAAGTAAGGTGGTAAGAGAAGTTACAGCTTACGTTACTTTAATCAATAAATGTCAGGCACTCCTGCATGAAAGAAAGTGCACTAAAGTCCTTCAACACCAACAAGGAATCTTCTTTAAATGTTAGATGCTATCAAGATGCTCTAATCGGAAATGGAACCCAAAAAGGCCGGCAGCGGAACAATGCTCGTGCAGGCTATGCACACAAAAGGCAGGATATATAATGCAGTCGGGGCCAAGAATATCCTAAACGCTACAACAATAATAATCGCCACGACAATGCAGTATTCCTATCAACAAAAAGAGCCTAAGTCGTTTGTGTCTCCATACATCAAACTAGGCTGCGAAATGCTTGTGTAATCATAAACGGGTATGCATAAAAAGAGTAATTGGGTTAATATACTTAATGTCTACTATGACTGATAAAGTCTAGCTAGAGTCAATGATACGAGATACTGGTGCGCATGGCATGCCGCATAGCCTAGTGCAAATCTCAAGTCTGTGCGTCAAATATTACGTTATAATGAAGGGTAGCTCTCTTGAGAAACCTTAATACCGAAGTATTAAGCGTTCTCCTGGCGTACCTCAAAGACAAACAACGAGCTTAGAACAGTGCAGAATGGTATAGGCATTCGTGCATGCTCTACTCTCAATGGCACACAGACTAGAATTTACTCAATCAACTCCAGTTCTCAGGTATGTCGTGCAGCTTTTAACTAAAGCCAGCACTCATTGGAAACAATACCTTATAATATCAGACCCCTAGTCTAGCATTATCTAATCCAGCAGAACACTAATAATTATAGGAAGCGGTACTGAACAATATGAATGCCAACCAATGCTTCGTGATCAACTTATCTTAACACTAACATAGATGGGTTATATCAGACCTTAACGCACAATACAACTGGCCAGCATGAAGCTGATATTGCAGAGTTAACCAGAGGGGGTATAATATTAATAAAAGGTGGTGAAAGATATGAAAAATGAGAGAGATAGGCAGAGGAAAAGGTTCTCAGGTGCGGATATGGGGGACCGGTATCAAAGGGATAAGAGGGATGCGTTCTAGAAACCAGATCTGAGGGAGAAAGTGGCGAGAGGGCTGTATATATACTGGCACTAAGTCGAGCCGTGTGGGAAAAAAGCGGTAACAAGTCCTTCAGCCAATACTAAAGAAGCCAGCCAAACATGACATCACAAAGCATGGTAAAAAACTCCCTCAACGAATCCCCACGAGGCCAGCCAGCTATGACGTCATCGAGTATAGCAAAACACTACACGCGCCTCCTCTCACTCTGTTCTACTCTCTCGCTCTCTCTCTCAATTCCTATCATTACTACTTAATGATGAAACATATACTTTGCAATTAAATATATAAAGCTTTGACATGGGCGAAAACAAAGAGCCTTTCTGGACTGCCCATGACACGAGCTTTCATATGAAATAAAGCACACAATAATACATCAACTGTAGCCACATCCACTGCCCTGACGATCCTAGCGAGTCACCGTAGGACAAGCCATGCGGTTCTAAAGGAGTGGTTAACGTCACACCCCCCCCCAAGATTTTTCTCAGAGGCCCAAGGCTCACAAAAATCTGATTGTTAGAACCCATGCTATATCTCTACTTCCCATCACCCAGCGGCAGTAAAATATCTGGCACAGTTCTCAACAAAACATTTTACAAAATTATAACCCTCCCCAACACAATAGGTTAAATCATATGTAGTTATGCTCCTCAAGAGCGAGCTTCTCTAGTCCAGCATTCTGAGAGGAGTGCAACTCAGAATTACTGCTATAACATACTGAAAAAATTCAACAATCAAAGAAAGAGTTTTTATTTGATTTATATGTTTTTTTAATTTGTTTATTTCGGCTGCACTATAGGGGCAAGCCTAGTTTTTTCTTCTATACCTATACTTTGTAGGTAGTAGGGGTAGGCAGGCCCGCCCAGGGAAGTACTACCGCCAAGGTTTCGGGAGACTCAGGGAATAGCCTGAATTCCATTTTCTCTCCCAGGCCTTGGTAGCTGGATACACATCTTTCTGCCTCACACATCAGGGGTATCAGGAAACCCTTTTTATATAACATACACATCCAACTTCACGACATTGCCCTACATCGCTATCCTCTATCCATAAAACACTACTCTTCCCACTACATATCATACATGTAACACCATACACCTTACCCAATAAATATGGCAGTACAATTGTTAAGAGCAAACCTGGTGGTCCCTCGGATATCCACCCCCGGCAGGGTTGGGTCATTGACGCAGGGCCCTCCCGGTCGTCATCATGCGACTGTGTCAAGAGCATTGCAACGTCCCAAAGCTGCTCGTCGGTGCAGCTTTTTCTTTAGCAATATAAGGGGACTTCACTCTAACATCAATTCTGTACACCAATTTCTTCAAGCAGAATCCCTACTCTCCTTTTTTTGACAGAGACTCAAGTAACATCCACATCTGACACGTCTAGATTTAATTTTCCAGGGTATCAACTGCTCCAAAATTTCAGACCTAAAGGAGGTGTATGTTCTATCTATCTATCTATTGCCTGATGCCGTGATCCCCGAAGGGGTGGCCACAAACGAACCGCCCCCATGCACCTCTGTCCCCAGTCAGTCGACGCCCCTCCCCCCAACCAGCACCGCCTTCGTTCATGTAGTTCCTCACTCCATCCTTCCACCTCATATTCGGTCTACCTCTCCCCCTCTGTCCCTCCACCTCGCTCTCATACACCCTCTTAGTCATTCTCTCGCTTTCCATACGTTCCATATGGCCGAACCATCTCAAGTTGTTCCTTTTCACACTTTCCAGCACATCTACCTCCACACCACACCTCCTTCTTACTTCCTCATTAGTCTGTCTATCCCTCCATGTAACTCCGCACGCACTCCTTAAGTAATTCATTTCCACTGCTCTCACTCTTGGTCTGAGTCTCGCAACCAACGTCCATGCTTCGCTTCCGTAAGTCAGTGTCGGGATTACCACACTGTCATGCAAGGACTTCTTCACTTCCATACTGACCACCCTATTTCTTGTTACTGCTTTTAGCGTTCCTACAACCCTCTTCCCCTGTTGTACCCTCTCCCGCACCTCTTCATCCATAGTCCCATCTTTACTCAACACACTGCCCAGATACTTAAAAGAGTTGACGATCTCCATAGCCTGACCGTTCAGCTTCACCTCACACTCTGTGACTTCACCCCTTTCGAAGACCATAACCTTGCTCTTCCCCGTATTTACCTTCAAATTCCGTTTTTCGCACACTGTTCCAAACTCATTTACCAGACCCTGCAACTCCCATTCATTATCACTCATCAGAACTGTATCATCCGCAAACAACAGTATAGGTAGCTTCCACTCAATTCCCTCCCATTTCAGCGATACACCAACATCCACTGCTCTTGATAGTATTTCTTTCATAACTCCATCCATATATACAGTAAACAACCACGGGGACATCACACACCCCTGTTTCAAACCAACATTCAGGTCAAAGAACTCGCTCTGCTCACTCTCCACACGTACTGCCGCCTTTGCACCCTCATACATGCTCTTCACTGCTTTCAGCAACTTGCCCTCTACTCTGTATATTCTAAGTACTTTCCACAAACCTTCTCTATCCACTCTGTCATAGGCCTTCTCCAAGTCCATAAAGGCAACATACACCTTTTGTTTCTTCTCCAGATACTTCTCCACAACACAATTCAGGGTAAAAATCTGATCTACACATCCTCTCCCCTTCCTAAAACCTCCCTGCTCGTCGCCTATCCATTTCTCCGTTCTCACTCTCACTCTCTCAATCACTACCCTACTGTATACCTTCCCTACTACGCTTAGAAGACATATTCCTCGGTGGTTACCACACACTCCTCTTTCCCCTTTGCCCTTATATAGGGGGACTATTATGCCAGTCTTCCAGTCATTGGGTGCACTCCCCTTCTCCCATGCTAGTTTGCACATTTTCCATACCCATTCTATCACTATCTCACCACCATACCTCAACATTTCCCCACACACTCCATCTGTTCCTGGTGCTTTCCCCAACTTCACTCTTTTCATGGCTTCCCACACTTCTGACCTCCTGATCCCCACCTCCTCCTCCACTACTTCTCTTCTTCTCCCTCCCATACCATATCCAGCTATGTTTGCTGGCTCTTCATTCCTTTCATTTAGCAACTCACTGAAGTACTCCCTCCATCTTTCGACTCTCTCTTGCTTCTCGGCTAGCATTCTCCCATTCTTATCTTTCACACCCTTACTGTTTCCCTTGCTACCTTCCCTAACTTTCTTGACTTCTTTCCAGAACAGTTTCTTACTCTCCCTCCATTTTACACTCAGATTCCTTCCAAATTCCTCATCTACTCTTCTCTTACTTTCCTTCACTACTCTCTTCACCACCCTCTTACTCTCCACGTACCTTGCTCGTTTCTGTCTCTCGGAATCTTCATTCCCTCTACTACCCAACCACTCTCTATATGCTTTCTTCTTTTCTTCCACAGCTATTCTTACCTCTTCTGTCCACCATGCTGTACCTTTCACTCCCCTCCCTCTTCTCCTCACTCCACACACCTCCTCACATGCTGCACAGATCTCATCCTTAAACACCTTGCTCATCTCCTCCACTTCCTCCATAACTTCCAGGTCGAACCCACCTAGTCGTCTTTCCACTGCTCTCCTGTACTCCTCCCTGACTTCCTCCTCCTGCAACCTCTCCACCCTCCTCACCATTCCACCCTCCTCTCGCCTCCCTCCCGCTCTCCTCACCCACTTCTTTTGTATCCTAACCTTAGCTACCACTACATAATGATCAGACAGACCCCCTCCAATACCCCTATACACCCTAGCATCCATCACAGATTTCTTCATTCGTTCATCCACACATACATAATCAATCAATGACTTTCGTTCCACCACTGTCTTATCCTTCATCGTCAACATCCGTTTCCACGTGTACCTGTGGATCATTCTGTGTCGGAAGAAGGTGTTGGCTATCCACAGCCTCCTCCCCACACATACGTCCACAAGTGCACTACCATTCCCATTCACCTCTGATGGTACCCCCCACCCTCCCACCACTCCCTCAACTTTCCTATCACCCACCTTACCATTCATATCCCCAATCAGAAATATTCTTTCGTTCTTGTCAAACTTCTCCAGGCACGCCTCCACATTCATCCAGAACTCCTCTTTCTTTCTTTCAAGTATATCCTCTGTCGGGGCATACACGCATACAATCACCCACGTTTGTATTCCTACTTTCATTCTCACCCACACAATCCTTGAACCCACAGACCCATACTCTCTTACACATTCCTTCCATTTGTTACTTACAAACAAACATGCACCTTCTCTCGCTGTTCCTTCACTCACTCCAGCACACACACCCATTCCACACTCCCACTCTCTCACATCTGAACCTTTCCATTTGGTGTATGTTGCTTCGCAAAATCTGAAATTGCCCTGGAGAAGGTTACTAGTTTCAATTGTCCCTATTTTGATTATTCTATATACAAATTAATTTCTGCTGGTAAATTTAAATACATATGTTGCACCTACCGTTCCCCAAATACTCCTCCAGAGCAAAGTCTTTTTGATTCTCTGTCCTCACAACTCAGTGTCCTCAACTTAAATGCTTCTTCTGAAATCACTGTGTTGGGTGATTTTAATGTCCATAATGTTGAATGGCTCTCTCATTCAGCCAGGACTGATGATGCTGGTCTTGAATGTGAGCTATTTGCAGACTCATTTAATCTCACTCAACTAGTCAACCAACCCACCCGTGTACCAGATAATCCTAATCATAATTCCCACCTACTGGACTTATTTTTAACAACCAATTCAGAAAATTATGATGTTTCAGTGAGGTCCCCGCTTGGATCTTCTGATCACTGTCTGATACAGGCCACCTGTCTATCACCTACCACACCTTCCCACTCTGAACCTGTTTTGGTGACTAAATGGCATTACGATAGGGCAGACTGGGAGGGTCTTCAAGGTTTCTTTATTGATATTCCCTGGACCTCTTTCTTTTCTAATGATGCACACTCCACCTTGAGCCACATACAAGATTTTGTAAAAATTGGAATGGAAACTTTTATTCCTCATCAAAGTACATTAAAAGATCTAATTCACCTAAATGGTTTGACCATAATTGTGCTAGAGTAACTGAACAAAAAGCAATAGCCTACAATGCATACATAAGATCAAACACACATGAAGCCTTTAATTACTTTAGAAACATCAGAAATCATGCCAAAACTGTATTAAACCTAACTAAATCAAACTTTCTCCACAAGCAGGCAAGTAAACTTCTAAATAATCCAAATGATAACAAAATATTTTGGTCTACTCTTAACTCATTCAAATCCAACTTCACAACTGCTTCATCCATTCCACCATTAAAATCTCCGACTGGCAATCTTGTAAGTGACCCACGAGGTAAAGCTAACCTTCTTGCGGATATTTTCTCCACCAACTCAACCTTAGAAGAAATAAATCAAGATGTCCCTGTACTTAATTTTAATTCGCCTGAAATTGCCTCACTTAAGATCCACACCAGACATGTCAAAACTATTTTGCAGAACCTCTCAGTAGATAAGGCTCCTGGTCCAGATGAAATTCCTCCAATAGTACTTAAGAATTGCTCCTTGGTGCTCGCTCCTGTATTGGCACATTTTTCCGTCTATGTACTCATACCTCATGCTTCCCAGTACCCTGGAAAGAAGCAAACATCCATCCAGTTCCTAAAAAAGGTGCCTCTTCAGATCCATCAAACTACAGACCAATAGCTATAACTTCCACTCTTGGTAAAGTCTTTGAAATTATATTAAATAATCACATAATTAAGCATCTTGAGAATAATAAATTAATCAGTGATAGGCAATATGGTTTTAGACGATGTCGATCAACTGCAGACATTCTTTGCCTTCTTACGCATCAAATCAACCAAGCTACAGACCAACATGGTGAAACACATACAATAGCACTGGATATATCAAAGGCATTTGATAGAGTCTGGCATCAATCCTTATTGTCGAAGATGTCACACTACGGCCTTGCATCATTAGTTCCACTAATTTCTTCTTATCTTCATAACAGAAAAATACGTGTAATGGTAGATGGCCTTTATTCTCAATTTCACTCAATAAATGCTGGTGTTCCCCAGGGATCAGTTTTGGCCCCAACTCTGTTCCTCATTCATATCAATGATCTCATATCTACCACTCATAATCCAATACATTCCTACGCAGATGACTCAACACTCCACAGTTCCTTCACATTTACCAATTCTTTCACCCAACCCGATCTTATAAATTCAAAAATAAGCACTGCAATTTCTCTGAACCAGGACCTTTCTAGAATTGAAGAATGGGGACAAAAAAATCTAGTTTCCTTTATTGCACAGAAAACCAAGTACATTCAATTTTCTAACCGACAGAATCTCACTGACTCCCATATATTTTTTAATGATGTAAATATTCCCACTTCCCCTAGTATTGACATTCTCGGTGTAACATTAACTACTAACTTGAGCTGGACACATTATGTTAGAAGCATTGCTAAGAATGCCTCTAAAAAACTGGGACTCCTGTACAGAGTTCGAGAATTCTTCACTGACGAGCAGTTGGCCGTAATATATAAAAGTCATGTGCGTTCTCAGATGGATTACTGTTCACCTCTGTGGAGTGGAAGTGGAGTGGTTGCATTGAGGCAGTTGGACAGAATTCAAAATAAAGCTATTAGATTAATCAATAACCCTGCAATCACACAGGACCTTCCTACATTATCCATACGAAGAAACGTTGCATCCCTTGCATTATTCTACAGATATTTTCACAGCAATTGTTCCGAGGAACTTGCTTCAATTGTGCCGCCTCTCCACATCTTTCCCCGTAGAACTAGGGCAGCTGAGAGCGCCCATGAATTTACACTTTCTCCTCCACAATGCAGAACTTCTGCTTATCAAAATTCATTTATCCCTAGAACTACTACTCTTTGGAATTCACTTCCCTCGAATTGCTTTCCACAAACTTACAATCTACAAATGTTTAAATCCAGTTGTTACAAACATATTATGAATGGAGGATGCCTTTAGGCACATGGACCTTTTTGTTTTATCTGTGTTTTTCCTTCCTCCGTTCATTGTCTCTTAAAAAAAAAAAAAAAAAAAAACGTTCAGCTCCTGCTTTACGACCCAATACGCTGGGCTACAACCGCGAGCTAACAAGCACCAAGCGCAAAATACTATTCAAACTAAAGCAGGAGGCTACCCGTGTGTCAATCTACCCAGGATCATATACCCTTGAAAGACAATCTGCAACCACGTTGTCACAACCGGCAATATGGCGTATGTCCAGGTTATATACCAATAACCTTAGTGACCACCTGGTCAGCCTCATATTCCGATTGTGAAACTGGTCCAAGAACTTGAGAGGGTGATGATCTGGGTAAACTACAACGACCGGACCATAGGCTGGAACATAGAGCTCGAAATGCCTCAGAGCAAGTACAATTGCCAGCAGCTCCCTCTCGACAACAGAGCAGCTCCCCTGGGCTGAATTGAACTTCTCCGAGCAGAAACTAACAGGATGCTCCAGCCCATCATCGTCCTTTTTCACAAGGACGGCACCAGCCCCCACACCACTAGCATCCATTGCTAGTTGGAAAGGTAGGCCAAAGTCAGGGGCCCCGAGGATCGGGTGAGTGCACAACAGGTGCTTCACTACTCCAAATGCCCTCTCTCACTCAGGCGCCCATATGAATTTCTTATCCTTCCAGTTATCCCCCACCTGAGCTTGACTGTCCCGCTCTCCTTCTCCACCTTGACTGCTAAACGTCATCACAGGCACAGTGAGAGGCTCAGGGGGGTGCCTCCCATACTCCTTCATGGGATTAACATGACATAACTGATTGCGCTTCCGTCTGTCTGGAGTGGCTACCAAGTAATCCAGGTCTGATAGCTCCTCAACCACCCTATAAGGACCAGCGTACTTCGCGGATAAGGGGTGACCTACAAGGGGCAGTAGAATCAACACCTCCTGACCCACGTGAAACTCCCTGAGTTCAACCTTGAGGTCGTACCTGTCCTTCCTGAGGACCTGAGAGCTAGTCAAATTACGGCCAGCCAACTCCAGACTGCGCAACATCCGTTCTCGACTGTTGAGGACACACTTGAGCATAGAACAAGGTTTTTCTGCGCCCTCCCATACTTCTTCAACCATATGGAGAGGCCCTCTGACACGGTGTCCAAAGACGAGCTCATTAGGGCTGAATCCCAAACTCTCCCCAGGTACTTCCCGCACAGCAAACAAAACACATGGCAGGCCAAGATCCCAATCCTTCCCACTCTCAAAGCAACAACAACGAAGCACAGATTTCAAGGCTGAGTGCCATCGCTCTAACACACCCTGGCTCTCCGGATGATACGCAGATGACACAACCCCAACAATCCCATGCTGCGGCATTGCTTGAACAAAGAGGCTAGAAGTGAAGTTGGGTCCCTGGACTGACTGAATCCCCTGCGGGTAACCATACCGGGAAAAATACACTAGCAAGCTTCGGACCACCGTCTTCGCCGACCCTTTTCTCATAGGGTACGCGTCAGGGTACCTTGTCGCTACATCTCCCGACTGTGCATCACTGTCCTCCTTCAACTCTTTCGTCTTTTAAAACCCATCCTCTGCCTTTGCAGGAACAGTTACTGGGTCTTCTCCAGACTCTAAATGTGGTCCTAATAATGAGTCCCCGAGAAGGTCCGTTGATACTAAACTCTCAACCGCATCAACTTTCAACCCCTTCTCGGTACCCTTCCTCCGCTGATCTAAAGATTGTTGACCAGAATGTGACTCCCTGGATGCAGGATCTCCGGTGACAACACATGCCATAGGCTGCACCGGACACTTCTCAACCCACTCCTGCTCCTCCCTACTCACGTCGGCCGGCTTCTCGGCAACGACCAAGGGTGGAGCCTCAGAAGTAGGTCCCGCAAAGTCGTTGCTGAGAAGGAGGTCGACGCCCCCAACAGGTAACTTCTCCACAATTCCTACATCCAGGTCACGAGTCACACAATCAACTTCCATCTTCATTCTTACAAGCGGGAATTACCTTGTTGCATTAACTCCCTGAACCACAACTACCCGCGCCGTATTGACAGGTTTACCAGTGAAATTTCTCAACAATGTTTGCGATGCCCCAGTGTCCCGCAAAATTCTCACCTCATGTCTTCTACCCCCCCACTCCACACAACCGAGTCCCCTGTGGTCACTAAAGGCATCACGGACAGGGAATAAGCCTTCCAGATCCTTCTGCACTGGCAGTGTATTTACCTCGGAAGAAATGCCTCTAACAAACTCTGATGTCCTCTTGAACACTCCAATGCCGTGAGCAAAAGACACGGCTGCCAGAGGAGGTCGACTAGGGCACTCATTTGCCTTATGACCCTCCTGGTGGCAACTAAAACACATACATTTCGGTTTCGGCTTATACTGTGATGTAAAAGGCCCCTGACTTTTCACATACGGTGTGGTGTAAGGTTTGGATTCAGTTTTAGTTTCATGGCTCTTCTGTTTAAATGTGTCATTGCTACGGGGAGGGGAAGGATAACAGTCCTTAGCACTTACATCGTACTTCTGTGAGGACCCGCAACCCCGAATCAACGACAGCCGTCGATCAGCCATTTCTGCTGCTTCGACTAGAGTTCTTGGGTTTTTCTCCTTTAAGTTCAAAGTTAGATCACCGCCCGTGCTCTTAAAGAACTGCTCCAACATCATCAACTGCTTAACTCCATCAAACGTTGTTACCTTCTCAGATCGGAGCCAGTTCCCCATAGCATCGGACAAGTCCCGGGCGTGTTCCAAAAAGGTGCAATCTCTTCCCTTAGTTACACCCCGGAACTTCAAACGGTACGTTTCTGGTTACAGTTCGTAAGCCCTCAGGACAGCCTCCTTGAGATCTTCATACACAATACATGACTCCAAAGGTAACGCATCGTAGGCTTTAAGACCCTTGCCTATTAATCTAGAGGATACAAGTGCTGCCCATTTATTCTCTGGCCACTGGTGTTCCTGGCACTTCTTCTCAAAGCGTGCACAAAATTCTGTTACCCCACTCTCATCAAACACCGGAACCAGTTTCAATAAGTGCGAGAGAGATTGATCATGAGCACGGTTACCAGCCCCAAGTCGCTGTCCCGTTGTCTCTACTCGCGACTTCTCTACGTCCCTGTCGGCACAGTACCTAGTCGACTCTAAGTCAGCTTGGATTTTTGCTAGCTCTATGTGCTGCTGACTGATAGTTTTTCTCTCATCTATCTTGGCTCTCTCTTCTATCTTGGCTAATTCTAATTGATGCTGAAGCTCACCTGCCCTGATAGCCTTTCTCTCTTCGATCTTAGCTAATTCGAGCTGAAGCAATAATTCTGGAGTTAACCCTTGAGGAGGTGAAGGTGCTACAATGTTTGAAATTACCGGTGGTCCCCCCAGGGGCAACCCACCCTGCCAGTCACCACCCACCTGTGGAAGCGTACCCGGGGTCGGCAAACTACTGGGATGGCTGGGAGTCGAGTGTAGGGGAAGCATGGCCGAAGGGCTCTGAGCACTCAACCCATCTCGCTCACCAGTCACCCTGCCCAGTACACACGTTATCAAGTTATCCCTGGTCATGCTGCTAGTACCCGTATGACCGATAGATGTGGCCAGGCATTGAAGACCGTACCGATTCACACCCTCCAACCGCTTGGCAGTACAGGCCATTGCAAAAATATCCTAGCATCCTCCTCACAGTTCACCTGATAAACCATTTCATCATGCTGCTGTTCCTCAGTTTCGACATGACGTACTGTGTCTCCATTCTCCTCTGATTCGGTATAAGACATGATGCTCACAAAAATTTCCCACCTCAATATTCAGAAAATAAGCACCCCAAACTCTTATACCTCAATATACACACAAACATTCTCGGAAATACTCAAGGGCTATATTATGTTGCAAATTTGTTTTATTCTTGCTGATCCCCGCAAAATATTCCCCAAAACAACAAATGTTCCCTGCTAATAACTATAGGTTCACCAAATCCTAGGTAAGGTCGCCATTTGTTACGACTGGGGTTTAAATATATCAGGGCTCTTATTCATTGGACTAGTAATGGCATAAATGCTACAACGGAAAGCGCTAGATCCAACCTCTGATGTATATTCCCAGTGAACAAAGAACACAAATACTCTACAGAGTTCTATATGCAATAATAGGTTATTAAACTCTCAATAAATGTGCGTCTACTCTAGGCTTAATGTTATGTGAAAACAGCCTATTACTACCTATAACCGAAGGTGCTTGGTTATGGTATGCAAAGTAAGGTGGTAAGAGAAGTTACAGCTTACGTTACTTTAATCAATATGTCAGGCACTCCTGCATGAAAGAAAGTGCACTAAAGTCCTTCAACACCAACAAGGAATCTTCTTTAAATGTTAGATGCTATCAAGATGCTCGAATCGGAAATGGAACCCAAAAAGGCCGGCAGCGGAACAATGCTCGTGCAGGCTATGCACACAAAAGGCAGGATATATAATGCAGTCGGGGCCAAGAATATCCTAAACGCTACAACAATAATAATCGCCACGACAATGCAGTATTCCTATCAACAAAAAGAGCCTAAGTCGTTTGTGTCTCCATACATCAAACTAGGCTGCGAAATGCTTGTGTAATCATAAACGGGTATGCATAAAAAGAGTAATTGGGTTAATATACTTAATGTCTACTATGACTGATAAAGTCTAGCTAGAGTCAATGATACGAGATACTGGTGCGCATGGCATGCCGCATAGCCTAGTGCAAATCTCAAGTCTGTGCGTCAAATATTACGTTATAATGAAGGGTAGCTCTCTTGAGAAACCTTAATACCGAAGTATTAAGCGTTCTCCTGGCGTACCTCAAAGACAAACAACGAGCTTAGAACAGTGCAGAATGGTATAGGCAAAAAGCCCTCATTCGTGCATGCTCTACTCTCAATGGCACACAGACTAGAATTTACTCAATCAACTCCAGATCTCAGGTATGTCGTGCAGCTTTTAACTAAAGCCAGCACTCATTGGAAACAATACCTTATAATATCAGACCCCTAGTCTAGCATTATCTAATCCAGCAGAACACTAATAATTATAGGAAGCGGTACTGAACAATATGAATGCCAACCAATGCTTGATGATCAACTTATCTTAACACTAACATAGATGGGTTATATCAGACCTTAACGCACAATACAACTGGCCAGCATAAAGCTGATTTTGCAGAGTTAACCAGAGGGGGTATAATATTAATAAAAGGTGGTGAAAGATATGGAAAATGAGAGAGATAGGCAGAGGAAAAGGTTCTCAGGTGAGAACATGACGTCACAAAGCATGGTAAAAAAACTCCCTCAACGAATCCCCACGAGGCCAGCCAGCTATGACGTCATCGAGTATAGCAAAACACTACGCGCCTCCTCTCACTCTGTTCTACTCTCTCTCTCTCTCTCTCTCTCAATTCCTATCGTTACTACTTAATGATGAAACATATACTTTCCATTTAAATATATAAAGCCTTGACATGGGCGAAAACAAAGAGCCTTTCTGGACTGCCCATGACACGAGCTTTCATATGAAATAAAGCACACAATAATACATCAACTGTAGCCACATCCACTGCCCTGGCGATCCTAACGAGTCACTGTAGGACAAGCCATGCGGTTCTAACGGAGTGGTTAACGTCACAGCATATACAAGAGAAAGGGAGAAATACATGAGATAATTAAGTAACCTAGTTGGGTGGTCATTTGGGATGGTAAGATGACGTGATTATCTTTGGGGTATGAAGAATAAAATATCGTTAAAATAGGACTTCAGAGGCTATTAACCCATCTGGATTATTAAGCCAGCACACTTCAAAAGTAGCGTCAGGACTGGAGCCCTTTTCGAGAAATCCAGTCCCTTGAATAAAAAAAGGGAGGTACACTCACAGAAAAAAAACCAATCTTTACTCTAACAATATACACATTCTGAAAGCGGGTCAAAATGTTGTGATAGTACAAACTATGTAGTTCCCTCGATCCATTACGTTCACACATATATATATATTGTGATAGTACAAACTATGTAGTTCCCTCGATCCATTACGTTCACACATATATATATTGTGATAGTACAAACTATGTAGTTCCCTCGATCCATTACGTTCACATAATACTGTATATATATATATTGTGATAGTACAAACTATGTAGTTCCCTCGATCCATTACGTTCACTCATATATATTTTTCACCGGTGTAAAGATCGTTCAAGGTACTGCAGTTCTCGAGAAGGGGCTCCAGTCCTGATGCTAGTCTTAAGAACATAAGAACATAAGAAAATGGGAGTCTGCAGAAAGCCGATTGGCCTAAGCAAGGCAGATCCCTGTCCCACACAACCCCAATTACAAAGCCCAATTATAGGCTCAACACTCTAATACCCTGAGGATCATCTTACCAAAACGGTTAGAGATTAACGCAGGATTACGGGGGTCTGCAGAGCGCTGATTGGCCCAACCCTGCTGATCCCCCTTCACACCCAACCCTTCTCGTCCATATGCTTATCCAATTTTATCTTAAAGCACCCTATCGTTTTTATTCCCACTATAGCACTTGGTAGTCCATTCCACCCATCTACAACTCTGTTACCAAACCAATATTTGCCTATATCTTTTCTGAAACGAAATTTATCTAATTTGAAACCATTGGTACGAGTTCTTTCGCTATCACTGAGCTTTAGTACATTTGTCATGTCCCCTTTGTTAATCCCACTAACCCACTTGAACACCTCTATCATATCCCCTCTAACTCTGCGTCTCTCTAACGAATGCAAGCCTAATTTCTTCAACCTTTCTTTATACGGAAGATTTCTAATATTATGGATAATTTTTGTCATTCTACGTTGTACTCTCTCCAATGAATCTATGTCCATTCTGTAATAAGGACACCAAAATTGAACAGCATATTCCATATGGGGTCTCACTAATGACAAGTAAAATTTTAAGATAACATCAGCAGTTCTGTTACTCACACTCCTTGAGATGAACCCGAGAATCCTGTTTGCCTTGTTTCGAACGCTTATACACTGTTGTCTAGGCTTCAAATCATTGCTAACAAACACACCTAGATCTTTCTCACAATTCGAGTTTTCTAATTCCACATTAGCTAGTTTATATTTAACATTTGTATGCATCTTCCCTATCTTTAATACCTTGCATTTGTCAATGTTAAACTTCATCTGCCAATTTACTGACCATTCGTGTAAGGTATCTAGATCCCTTTGAAGGCACTCTATATCTCTATCTGAATCAATTGTTCTCCCCATTTTTGGTATCGTCTGCAAATTTACTTATCCTACTAGTTATACCTAAATCAAGGTCATTTATGTATATAACAAACAACAGAGGACCTAATACAGATCCCTGGGGGACACCACTTTTGACTGCTCTCCATTCTGACTTCGTACCATTTATGCTAACTCTCTGCTTCCTACCAATTAGCCATGACCTAATCCATCCCAACAACGCCCCACCTATTCCATGCGCCTCAACCTTTCTCATCAATCTCTCATGGGGGACTCTGTCGAAAGCTTTACTGAAATCTAAATATATTATATCATATGACTTGTCATTATCTACTGCTTCATATACCTCTGAGAAAAAACTAAGCAAATTAGTAAGGCAAGAACGTCCCTGAGTGAATCCATGCTGAGAAGAATTTATTAAATTAAATGTATCTAAGTGGTTTCTAATTTTACTAGCAATAATTGACTCTAGTAGCTTTCCTATGATTGATGTAAGACTAATGGGACAGTAATTGGATGCTATTGATTTGTCACCTTTTTTGAAGATCGGAACTACGTTTGCAAGCTTCCAAGCTTCTGGAACTATACCTGTCTCCAATGACTTGTTAAATAAAAATGTTAATGGGTAACTTAACTCATCCCTACATTATTTTAATACTCTAGCATATACCTCATCAGGACCAGGCGATTTATGAGGTTTCAGTCTGTCAATTTCCTTAAGCACATCATTTCTACTTATAGTAACCGTACTTAACCTATTTTCTATACTATCGCTATATACCTTACGGACTTCTGGAAACTGTGCCAAATTTCATTCGTGAAAACGGAAAGAAATTGACTATTTAATGTACTGCACATTTCTAAATCATTTTCTGTCATTTCTCCTATCGAAGTTTTAAGGGGACCAATTACATCTCTAACCTTGGATTTATATAGTTGGTAAAAAGCTTTAGGATTATTTTTTGAGTCATTGGCAACCTTAATTTCATAATTTATTTTTTCTTTCCTAATATCCTTTTTTACCTGTCTTGATAGATTCTGATAGTAAGCAAGTAGGTGAATTTCGCCTTTTCTAATTTTTCTATATATTCCTCTCTTTTGTCCTAGAAGATCTAATAGTCTATTATTCATCCATTTGGGTTGGTTCTGTGTTGATCTAAATTTTCTTTTGGGGACTTACAGTGTGCTGGCTTTATAATCCAGAAGGGTTGATAGGCTCTGAAGTCCCATTATAACTAACTAATAGGGTGAGGGCTGATCCCATCCAGAGTGAGGTCTGGCATCCTCTACCCAACCTTAGCTGTTTCTGTTGTCTCTTTTGCTCTCCTAATTTTCCTTGTGGGGGCAGGAGGGTAGGAATCCTCCTCCCCTAATACAATTTGTCTACTCGAGGAGACAAAGAAACGGGCGAGGGAACGCGAAAGTAGTCCTGGACCCTGAGCATAAGAATGTTAAATCTTGTTTCTGTTCGGACTCTGTCTCGTGTCGGCCTTCCCCAGCAATTGAGTATGTGCCTGAGTATATACATACTTACATACATACAACTAATTAAAACACCCAAGGGACTGGACTCGAAAATGGGGCTCCAGTCCTGACGCTATTCCTATGTTAAGTAAATTACAACACAGCATTAATCTACTTTAGTTTAATCTCAACATCGCTTTTGAGCCAACGATATATAATAGTTCCCCTTTTGATTATTTTTGGGTTTCTGGCTATGATTGGCCGACTGTATTCATATTAGGAAAGGGTATATGGAATTCAGAGGAATAATTGAGATAGTCTTAACGCATTAAATTCCCACAGATCCTTCCTAAGCTGTATAAAATCGTTTAATGATAGCTAGAATAAACTATGAACAAGCAGCATAATCCTCAAGGGGTTAACCACTATAGTCTATATATTTTCAGCTGGCACGGAATGATCATCGTGATTATTCAGGTATGATGATTTTGTAATGAAATACGTTGTTAACCCTTTTAGTACCAGTTCATCTAAATTTATTTTGGCTACTATTGGACGATCTTTAAAAGGGCCTCCAGCAATTAACAGGCTTCGAACTATCTCACTTACCCCGTTTTACTACGACAGATCCTTCTTAAACTACAAAATCGTCAATATACACAGTAGCTAGAATAAAATGACAGAAGTGGTAAATTGTGAAAACCAGGCATTTTTATGATAGCCAGACAGTAGCTTCATGTTTGTCCATTATTTATCGAAAAGTCAGTAGCATCACATAATTATATATCCATTATTAATAGAGAAGTCAAAGGATCAAATTTACCATCAGCTGATACAAAAATTAACTCTAGATGGCGTTAGTAGCGACATCACAAACAAGACGTGAGCAACCCCTATACAGTGCGATACATTAACTCTAGATGGAGTTAATAGCGGCATCACAAAGAAGACAGTCAGCTTGAGTCACAATTACTCTTCTGACTGCCAAACGGAAAACAACAGCCACATCACAGGCTCAGTCTCACTACTTCCATGACCAGCAAGGCGACGAACTTAGGTCTTCTCCTGTAACAGGTTTGTCAGCACATATGGTTATCCACTTTAGTTGAGGCTCGTTTCTGATGGAAATGAATCCCTTCACCACCATTACGTACTTTTCATAATATTATTGTTACGTTTGGACGATTTTATTGGTAATTATAGGGAAAAGGCTCTCACCCTTATGTTTCATGTTATTTCCTCCAGATTTTGAGAAATGAGTGTTTTCATGGTTTTAGTTATAATTCCAATGTGGGATCCAATGGGGGTTGAGCCCCCCCCCCCCCCCCCACCCCATGACTTATTGAAATCATCATCTCTGTTGCCAGCAGGGGGTAAATCACGATTATACTCCATAATGAAGACGTTTGTAAACAGTGAGGATGCCCGAAGAAGCTCTGAGAGTGATTAGACTATGCGTGGGAAAAGGTTATCTTTTGGACCGACAGTAGTCCCATCGATCTTTTTAGGCCTAATCGGTCCGGTAGAGAATATACATCATTGATATACATGTCATTACGAGCTGAAATGTATAAGAAGGGAGATCGATGAAACCAGTTAGAAGAAAAAAATAACCTACCTATAGATGGCTCCGTGGCCATTTTTTGCACCTCGTCTCACCTCTTTCGTACCGCAAATCAGTCTACAGTGGCGCCACCGTCCTTTTTCGTTACTATTTTTTTCAGGAGCCAATTACCTTGCGATATTGAATCACGTCACATTTAACATCCAATCATCTGAACCCACGATCTCTGCCATCACCCACACCACACCACCGTTTCTACCATAGAGTACATATTATGGCCTAGAGGCGAAAGCGTGACGTCACAAATCTGAAAATAGCGATCCGCGTGTTCAAGAGATGGCAGCACGGCCGCAAAGGACAATGGGAGGGTCCCCACAAAGACATTATATTGACTATCCTTGGTCCCCATTAATTCGTAATAATCCCTACCTTGTACTAATAACGCTATTTATAATCAATTGAACATTATCCAGAGACTCTGCAGACATGACATAGTTAAATAGACATAAATAGAGGCTACTGTAAAGGCCAGTCATCGTGTATTTGTCGTCATTATGAGGAGGTACACAAGCCAAAACTCCTCCAACACCCGCCATTGTTGATGTGAGATTCGGGAGTTGCCAACGTCAATGGTGGGACAAAATATCCCTAGATGTCATAAGTATAAATGTCAAGTTTTAGTGCTACTTTACAAATTAACATCTACATAACATGTAACATAATAATATATATTCAAAATTAAATTTTAATGTTGTGTTGCTTGAAGGTATACAGCTTGCATCATATATGAGTACGTTTTATAGTGTATAATATGTATACTTAATGTTTTCATCTTGCTTATATATATCTAATTTATATTAAATAATTTAAGTGTTTTTACCAACATTAAAATACTCTTACATACGTTCCCTCTTTAATCTATTGCTCCCTCGTTTTGCGAATATTCCCTTAACTTTGGTATCACTGCAGCAAGCCAGCTGGCAGGCACGCGCAGCGCACAGACTATCTATAATAAGGACAAGCTGAGCACTGAGGTGCTTTGGTTGTTGTACCGTACAACAGTGCTGCCACCAAATCCCTAGGACGCGCGGCCAAATAACCGTGTGGTGTCATGCTTTCGCCTCTAGGTCATATGTACTCTATGGTTTCTACTGTCAGTTGAGCCATGGAATCTGTGTGTGCTAGATGTCATCTTTCTTTCTGACTCTATTATTGCCAAACGGTTCAATGTTATTTTAATACCACAAATTTTTTTGATATATTTTAAGATAAATATTGAATCTATATGCTCTAAAGATCATAAGAAAATTTGTTTTAACCCTCGGCAAAACCTAATAAAAAAGTATGGTACTAAAATGTCTTTTTCGTAACAAGGTTGTCAATACGGAACTTCCAGTTATCGATACCTCTAAAGATCATATGAAAATGTGTTAAACCCTCGGAAAAACCTAATATAAAAGTATGGTACTAACATTTAATTTTCGTAACAAGGTTGTCAATAGGTACTTTCCCGTTATCATTGTACAATCAAAGCTGAAGATTGCAGAGTAAACACCGTAGACTTCATAACTTTTTTTCAGCTTCGTATAATCGACAGCCATATTTTTTTTTTTTATTTACTAAGGGATTAGTACTCAACCAGTGGGGTGTGGGGGCAGCAGCCCCCACTCATAATACTAGGTTAGGTTAGGTAAGGTTGTTAGGTTAGGCTAATGTCTTTTCAAATCACTATCTGGGGCGTGTCTCAACATCGATCGATAGGCTTAATGGGGAAAATAGGATTTCCCGAGATTTCTAATTAATTACAAACACTATATATTGATGCAAAAAAAAAAAATTTTTTTTATAAAAATCACTGAAATTTGTGGTATTAAAATAACAAAAATTCCGACAAAACTTACAAGAAAGACGAAGCGAGTTTGGAAATTTTTCAACTACATGGTATTTTACCCAAGTCAGTGAAGTGTCCTCTTCAACTAATTAAGGTATATAACGTTACATTACGATGAACAATATTCACTTCGATAATTACAGGGAATAGGCTCGCAGCTTTATTATGAATCTCAGAGCTCTTTCGTATATCCTCACTGTTTACAAACGCCTTCTTTATGCAGTATAATCGATATTTACCCCCTGCTGGCAACATAGATGACGATTTCAATAATTAATGGGGGGGGGGGGTGAGTGGGGCAAAGCGCGCCCCCCCCCCCCCCCCCCCCCCCTCAACCCATCGTGTATCCCACATTGGAGTTATAACTAAGACCATGAAACACTCATTTCTCAAAATTTGGAGGAAAAGACATGAAAAATAAGGGTGTGAGCCTATTCGCCCTATTCGCATAATTACATTTAAGAGTTTTTTAAATTTTAAAACCATCAAAACCTTAGTTAGCGGGTGGGGGGGGGGGGGGGGGGGAGCCCCCACCCATAATACTAGGTTAGGATAGGTTAGTTAGGTTAGGCTAATGTCGAAAATACTAATATGCGACGGTCCTCGGTATTAGACAACACTGTATATCAATACTAATATGCGACGGTCCTCGGTATTAGACAACACTGTATATCAATACTAATATGCGACGGTCCTCGGTATTAGACAACACTGTATATCAATACTAATATGCGACGGTCCTCGGTATTAGACAACACTGTATATCAATACTAATATGCGACGGTCCTCGGTATTAGACAACACTGTATATCAATACTAATATGCGACGGTCCTCGGTATTAGACAACACTGTATATCAATACTAATATGCGACGGTCCTCGGTATTAGACAACACTGTATATCAATACTAATATGCGACGGTCCTCGGTATTAGACAACACTGTATATCAATACTAATATGCGACGGTCCTCGGTATTAGACAACACTGTATATTGTTACGACCGGGCACTCAGGTACACTAGGGCTCTCACACAGGACTCGAGTATGGCTCGCTGCCACAACGGAAACACACGATCCCAACCCCAGAGTACTGCCAGCCGAACAAAAAACACCAATACCCTCCAGAGTTCTATCTGCTATAACGGGGTATACAAGAACTCGGTACTAGCGTTTCACAACAGACTAATAAAAAGACGGGAGTTATCTAGTCTGGTCAACAATCAAACAAAGAAGTAAATACAACAACACCAAAGAATAGTGTTGGCCGAAGCCGAAGTAATCCACCCTTGACTAAGAACTTAAGAAGTCCTCCACCCTCTACTTCGGATCGGCACTATTACGTTACGTTAAACAATAGTCCTCGAGCATCGAGCAAGGAATCTTCTGATAAAGTTAGATGCTTCTCGGATACTCGTAAGAAGTAAGTATCGGATTTTGAACAGCAATTCAATAAGCAACACACTGGCAATTAACTAATATTAAAGGCTTTAAATTGACATAAGAAGAATTATAAGAATAGACAGTAGTAAATGGCAAACATATAAAAGAAGTACTCCGACAATGCACTGGCAATAGCCTACTAGGATTGTGCTCGGGGGCCACTAATCTCTAAAGTAGCTTATGCGTGCCACACATGAAATCAATAGTGCATAAACAATAACATACATGAGGAAAGCTTCAATACTATGCTGTATCTGCTGACCGAGCAAAGTCTAGCTGGGATGTAGTAGGCTAGGAAACAATGGCTGAGCAAGCGGCTCGTAGCCTAGCGAGGTCCTTAAGACTGTGCGGCCAAATTACGTTAATTGACGGGATGCTCTCTTGAGAGATCCAGATCACTAGTATCTGGTTCTCTCCTGGCGATCCTCTCAAAGTCAAGCAAACGAGTTAGCACAGTGCTGGGTGGCAGAGGCAAAAGCCCTCACTCGCAACACAGTGCTAAACTCACAAGGTACACAGTCAGAAAGACCACCTAGGCTTCCCAAGTCTCCGTTGCGATTGTACAGGTTCAACAAAACCTAATACACATCGGGAATCACAACTCTAGTAGCCTTATCCCAGTCTAGCATCACCTAGATCAGCAGAAAACAGAAACATGAATAATCATACACAGGGAAATGCATATACGAGTGCAACAAACATTAATCAATCCTATTCTAGTTATCCCTTCCAAAATAGGCTATCTAATAGGCATATATCTCGTGAGAACTCAAGCGATAATACTTTGGCTGACTAAATCTGCACCAAAGGGGTCATTGAGGTTATAAAGGGTCGGGAAGAGAAGATAGGGCGGTTCAGAGAGTAGAGAAAGTTCACATCAGTCGGAAGAATATGTATAGTTGTAAGGGATATGAGAAGTCCGCTTTGCCTAATGAGTTCTGAGGAAAATGCGGCTAGACTTCCCCTTTTTATACTCGGCCCTCTAGTGAGCATATCGCCAACTACTAAGGACCGCCCACTAGCAATCATTACGTAATATTCTCTCTCAATCTGGGACCGACAAAGGATTTCCCACGCACTGAGGGGGAGGAGGGAGGAGGGAATTAGGCCTACCTGCCGCATGGCGCACTCACTGGCCCCCCGCTACGCAAACTCTCTCTCTCCTCTCATCATTACAAACAAGTCCCACACACAACACTTATAACTAATGATATAAAATAGAACTCGTTGACCCAGATGAAAACAAAATACATATTTATAATACTTATAGTACAACGGCTCACATAAACTAAGTTAGGAAACTCTACACAGACTACAGCCAAAGTTCCTGCCCTGACGATCCTAGCGAGAGTGGGGCATGACTGGGCGTTCTGTACAGCATGCTCATACTCGACATGCGTCACAATATCAATACTAATATGCGACGGTCCTCGGTATTAGACAACACTGTATATCAAAGAAAAATACAAAAACAAATAAGAAATTAACTAGTAAAAAGGCTGTTCGGGGTCTCTTCAATGTTTACCTATTTACCCCCTGCTGGCAATATAGATGACGATTACAATAATTCATGTGGGGGTGAGGGGGGCAAATCCCCCCTCAACCCATCGTGTATCCCACATTGGAATTATAACTATGACAATCGTGGATTCACGATAGTCAGTGGTATAATCTACATTTTCTAAGTATCATACCCTAAATACAGTTTGTACAGTACAGTATGTAAGCTTAATAAGTTAAATAAGGCCTATTATACGAAGGTATAGTATTTAAGTGTCTTTAGGAATGCATATATGATTTATCATATAAACCATGCCGTAATATTATAAAAGCGGTGCGATATTTACCGCTATATATCCGCTACAAACTTAGCAGTAGCCGCTAGATTCGTGGCGTATGACAATGACGTCTCGGATTGTGGCGCACTGCGTCAGAGCACTTTTATACATCGTCCTAGCAACAACTCCACTCCTTAGTTCGCCGCGATCCTTGTTCCGGTTTCATCCAGCTCTCATCATTAACTTAAACTCAACTTAATCCTACAGACAGACCGACTGACAGCTAAGCCTTGTTATCATGATTTAACTTTCTTCAACCTTATATATCATTATTTGTTCAGGTGCATCCATGTGGTCACCTTAAGGTAAACATTCAATGGTGTTCGAATAGTAGCCATTTGCCTACCATCCATCAGCACCTCCATCAGCATTTCCACCTTGCCTGACTGCAATATTATATGGTGATTTTAATAGTGAGTTACACTCCAGGTATTATTATTAATTTGGTCAATATTTACGAGCCGCACCACAGCTGGGATCTCATTTCTAATGGTAGTTTTGGGTTCCTATCATTTTATGCTTCATTGCTATATTTTTGCGTGTTTTGTATTAATATCGGGTTTTATAAATATGACCAAAATTATTCTCCCACAGTGGATTACTGTATACACGAGTACAGTATAAATATTTCAATAAGTCCGGGGAGCGGGGTGGGGCTTCCCACCCCCCACATTTTGACCGAATGTATAATCCATCTTTTTTATAATTAATGTCTCGGGGATTTATTTGAAATAGATTGATAATATTGCACAATATTGTCGAATGTTCTCAACAATTTGTGCAATATATTCTGGGTTAATTATAAGAAAAAGGCTCGTACTCATATTGTCATCTTTTTTCCTCCAGACTTTGAGAAATTCGTGTTTTCATGGTTTTAGTTATATACCCAACGTGGGATACAAGATTAGTTAAACCCCACCCCTCCCCCTCCCCATGATTTATTGAAATCATCATTTATGTTGCCAGCAGAGGGTAAATATCGATTATACGGGTATTCTATAGAATAATAACTCGGTTACGGGGAACCCCACTAGTTTTGAGATTTCAAGACATTCGCCTCATTAGTTTGTCAATTATATACTTTCAATGTCAAGACCTTTTTCTCTATTTTGCGAGCGTGTATTTATGAGGAACTGTCCGTTTCTCTATCGATAAATTTACACATTGTTCTCGAAGGGGGAATTTGGGGGTATTGTTTTAGGCTTGATGAATGTCTTGGGAGGAAACTAAAAATATTAAAGTAAATAAAGAGATGTACAAATAAATACAAATGCATACAAATCTCTCAATGCCTATGGTGGGTCACCAGTCACCTGATGGGCACCGAAATCCGCCTTGGAGCGAGGCAAACTGTTGCAGGCAGCGCGGGAGGGCTTCATCCGAGGCCCTACCAAATCTGGGCGCACATTGACGTACGAGCATTACACAATACACATGGAAATAAACGCTCAAAATCGCGAATTTTTTAGCAATTTCGGCCGACATATGCAAGATCGTTGCAAGACAACCAGACATTATACAGAGATGATTTAGGTGTCATTGGAAAGTTGTATTACTGTTCCTTCACGGATATATCATTGTATTCTGTTATGGCTTTTGCTTGTGCAGGAAAATGTGCAAGGAATGAAGGTCAATTTAGGCCAAAAAGCCCACCCGTCAGGGGTTGAACTTCTCAAAGTAGTTTAATTTTAGGCAGAATCGAAGGTAAAAGCGAGTTATCGTGCTTAAGAAATTAAAATTATCTCCTTCCTTATTCCAGTGGCGAGGCACCCTGAAAGCTAGAGGTTAATGGAGATAATTTGAAGCCTTGTAATTAATAGAGGCCCCTGCTAAACTGAAAAAAGTAGTCTAGTAGTAGCCAGAATAATGTGAAATGTACGCCACCGATACTGAAAAAGGTTAAACCATCTCCTTCCTTCTTCCAGCGGCGGTCTCTCCCGAAAGCTGGAGGTCCCGTAAGGTCTGGCATAAACCCTTAAATGGTTGGGTACTCCTGCCCTGAACCTCCCATGGGTGTGAGTGACCCCAACCACAGCGCCGCCGTCAGTCTGGCTTACACCCCGGAGAAGGGCATGCATATCGTCGCAAACAGGGACATCAGCTCAGGTGAGTCCGTATTTACACTAATATCTTCATGTTGTGTGCTAACACGAATACTACTCAACCACCCTCGTTCCACCTTCTATATATATTTAATCATGTATGTTGAAGAGTCCGTCAGGTATCAAGAGTATCAGTGAGATGCGTACTATACTGGAATTCACGGGAGTAAAGAAACTACCGTTTGGCAAGTCGGTTATACTGATGTTTTGGACCGACAGTTAGCCCATCGATCTGTTTAGGCCTAATAGGTCCGGTAGAGCATATACATAATTGCTATATATGGCATTAAGAGCGGAAATGTATTACAAGGGAGAAAAAAAAAAGCTAAAATACATGTATAGGCCTAGGCTACTGTAAAACTAAGTTTTTCAGCCAGTACCCAACCAGCGGGGGTGTGGGGGCGGCAGCCCCCACCCATATACTAGGTTAGGTTAGGTTAGGTTGTTAAGTTAGGCTAATGGCACAAACAAAAAAAAAAAAAAAAAAAGTAACCTAACTAGCGGGGGTGTGGGGGCTGCAGCCCCCACTCATATACTAGGTTAGGTTAGGTAAGGTTGTTAGGTTAGGCTAATAGCCTAGAACATTAAAAAAAAAAAAAAATAGTCTAATAGGGGCGTGTTTTTACATTGTTGGATAATGGGTAAATACTCATTTCCGCTCCTCTTCAGTATAAAACAACACTATATCTGAAGGAAAAAATACAAAAAACAAAATAAAACTTACTGAAATCGCTGTCGGTCCAAAAAGTCAGGTTTACCGGCAAGTCTTTCAAACTGTCCGATTAAGTGTATTCTTGCAGTGAATAACTAAACGATATACAATAATACTAAAGACAGCAGAATTAATTGTAAAAATTGTCATATCAATCCATCTCCTCGGCCTTCTCCTTAAGTCAAATTCGGTAACGCAAATCACTTGTATTGTTTTAATCAGGTGACCGTATCATATGAACATAATATATTTTCTGTAAACCTCATCATATTTCTATATTACTGTATACCATATGCGTCGAAAGTGTATGCTAATAATTATAAGAAAACAGTGCAATATAAGGATTTTTTTTTTTTTTTTTTTTTGTCTGTCATAATTCCCGAGAAGGGTTGGTTATGAACATTAGGCCTTTGTCACGAATTGCTAGGTCAAGTTGCCCGGGATTGACACCTACCAAAAACATTTTGACAGTGCGGGCTCGATCTGACAACTCTTTGATAAGCAGCCAACGCTCTACTGACTATGCCACGGCTCGTAACATTCATGCATGCTTTAAATATACAACTGTTAGTCTCATTTTCTTAACAAAGACAAGGCACTTAACACAAATTTCAAAGTGTCCAAATGTCAATTTCAATGTTAATAACTTTCTATTAAAACACGTATATGGCAAAAATAATAAATACACCCAGGAATGAAACAAACTAAACTTCTAGCGCGGAAACCTCCCATAAAATAATAAATACACCCAGAAATGAAACAAACTAAACTTCTAGCGCGGAAACTTCCCATAAAATAATAAATACACCCAGGAATGAAACAAACTAAACTTCTAGCGCGGAAACCTCCCATAAAATAATAAATACACCCAGGAATGAAACAAACTAAACTTCTAGCGCGGAAACCTCCCATAAAATAATAAATACACCCAGGAATGAAACAAACTAAACTTCTAGCGCGGAAACCTCCCATAAAATAATAAATACACCCAGGAATGAAACAAACTAAACTTCTAGCGCGGAAACCTCCCATAAAATAATAAATACACCCAGGAATGAAACAAACTAAACTTCTAGCGCGGAAACCTCCCATAAAATAATAAATACACCCAGGAATGAAACAAACTAAACTTCTAGCGTGGAAACCTCCCATAAAATAATAAATACACCCAGGAATGAAACAAACTAAACTTCTAGCGTGGAAACCTCCCATAAAATAATAAATACACCCAGGAATGAAACAAACTAAACTTCTAGCGCGGAAACCTCCCATAAAATAATAAATACACCCAGGAATGAAACAAACTAAACTTCTAGCGCGGAAACCTCCCATAAAATAATAAATACACCCAGGAATGAAACAAACTAAACTTCTAGCGTGGAAACCTCCCATAAAATAATAAATACACCCAGGAATGAAACAAACTAAACTTCTAGCGTGGAAACCTCCCATAAAATAATAAATACACCCAGGAATGAAACAAACTAAACTTCTAGCGCAGAAACCTCCCATAAAATAATAAATACACCCAGGAATGAAACAAACTAAACTTCTAGCGCGGAAACCTCCCATAAAATAATAAATACACCCAGGAATGAAACAAACTAAACTTCTAGCGTGGAAACCTCCCATAAAATAATAAATACACCCAGGAATGAAACAAACTAAACTTCTAGCGCGGAAACCTCCCATAAAATAATAAATACACCCAGGAATGAAACAAACTAAACTTCTAGCGTGGAAACCTCCCATAAAATAATAAATACACCCAGGAATGAAACAAACTAAACTTCTAGCGTGGAAACCTCCCATAAAATAATAAATACACCCAGGAATGAAACAAACTAAACTTCTAGCGCGGAAACCTCCCATAAAATAATAAATACACCCAGGAATGAAACAAACTAAACTTCTAGCGTGGAAACCTCCCATAAAATAATAAATACACCCAGGAATGAAACAAACTAAACTTCTAGCGCGGAAACCTCCCATAAAATAATAAATACACCCAGGAATGAAACAAACTAAACTTCTAGCGTGGAAATCTCCCATAAAATAATAAATACACCCAGGAATGAAACAAACTAAACTTCTAGCGCGGAAACCTCCCATAAAATAATAAATACACCCAGGAATGAAACAAACTAAACTTCTAGCGCGGAAACCTCCCATAAAATAATAAATACACCCAGGAATGAAACAAACTAAAATTCTAGCGTGGAAACCTCCCATAAAATAATAAATGCACCCAGGAATGAAACAAACTAAACTTCTAGCGCGGAAACCTCCCATAAAATAATAAATACACCCAGGAATGAAACAAACTAAACTTCTAGCGCGGAAACCTCCCATAAAATAATAAATACACCCAGGAATGAAACAAACTAAACTTCTAGCGTGGAAACCTCCCATAAAATAATAAATACACCCAGGAATGAAACAAACTAAACTTCTAGCGTGGAAACCTCCCATAAAATAATAAATACACCCAGGAATGAAACAAACTAAACTTCTAGCGCGGAAACCTCCCATAAAATAATAAATACACCCAGGAATGAAACAAACTAAACTTCTAGCGCGGAAACCTCCCATAAAATAATAAATACACCCAGGAATGAAACAAACTAAACTTCTAGCGTGGAAACCTCCCATAAAATAATAAATACACCCAGGAATGAAACAAACTAAACTTCTAGCGTGGAAACCTCCCATAAAATAATAAATACACCCAGGAATGAAACAAACTAAACTTCTAGCACGGAAACCTCCCATAAAATAATAAATACACCCAGGAATGAAACAAACTAAACTTCTAGCGCGGAAACCTCCCATAAAATAATAAATACACCCAGGAATGAAACAAACTAAACTTCTAGCGTGGAAACCTCCCATAAAATAATAAATACACCCAGGAATGAAACAAACTAAACTTCTAGCGTGGAAACTTCCCATAAAATAATAAATACACCCAGGAATGAAACAAACTAAACTTTTAGCGCGGAAACCTCCCATAAAATAATAAATACACCCAGGAATGAAACAAACTAAACTTCTAGCGCGGAAACCTCCCATAAAATAATAAATACACCCAGGAATGAAACAAACTAAACTTCTAGCGTGGAAACCTCCCATAAAATAATAAATACACCCAGGAATGAAACAAACTAAACTTCTAGCGCGGAAACCTCCCATAAAATAATAAATACACCCAGGAATGAAACAAACTAAACTTCTAGCGCGGAAACCTCCCATAAAATAATAAATACACCCAGGAATGAAACAAACTAAACTTCTAGCGTGGAAACCTCCCATAATATAATAAATACACCCAGGAATGAAACAAACTAAACTTCTAGCGCGGAAACCTCCCATAAAATAATAAATACACCCAGGAATGAAACAAACTAAACTTCTAGCGTGGAAATCTCCCATAAAATAATAAATACACCCAGGAATGAAACAAACTAAACTTCTAGCGCGGAAACCTCCCATAAAATAATAAATACACCCAGGAATGAAACAAACTAAACTTCTAGTGCGGAAACCTCCCATAAAATAATAAATACACCCAGGAATGAAACAAACTAAAATTCTAGCGTGGAAACCTCCCATAAAATAATAAATACACCCAGGAATGAAACAAACTAAACTTCTAGCGCGGAAACCTCCCATAAAATAATAAATACACCCAGGAATGAAACAAACTAAACTTCTAGCGTGGAAACCTCCCATAAAATAATAAATACACCCAGGAATGAAACAAACTAAACTTCTAGCGCGGAAACCCCCCATAAAATAATAAATGCACCCAGGAATGAAACAAACTAAACTTCTAGCGTGGAAACCTCCCATAAAATAATAAATACACCCAGGAATGAAATAAACTAAACTTCTAGCGCGGAAACCTCCCATAAAATAATAAATACACCCAGGAATGAAACAAACTAAACTTCTAGCGCGGAAACCTCCCATAAAATAATAAATACACCCAGGAATGAAACAAACTAAACTTCTAGCGCGGAAACCTCCCATAAAATAATAAATACACCCAGGAATGAAACAAACTAAACTTCTAGCGTGGAAACCTCCCATAAAATAATAAATACACCCAGGAATGAAACAAACTAAACTTCTAGCGTGGAAACCTCCCATAAAATAATAAATACACCCAGGAATGAAACAAACTAAACTTCTAGCGTGGAAACCTCCCATAAAATAATAAATACACCCAGGAATGAAACAAACTAAACTTCTAGCGTGGAAACCTCCCATAAAATAATAAATACACCCAGGAATGAAACAAACTAAACTTCTAGCGCGGAAACCTCCCATAAAATAATAAATACACCCAGGAATGAAACAAACTAAACTTCTAGCGCGGAAACCTCCCATAAAATAATAAATACACCCAGGAATGAAACAAACTAAACTTCTAGCGCGGAAACCTCCCATAATATTATTGCTTCACGATGGTTAGGTCTGAACCCTTTTTTTATCCGGATGATCTGGAGAAAAAAACATCCAATTTGTTTCCGTAAACAAATTAATTCCTTGTTTACCTGGTTGGGTCCGTGTAAAGCTGGCCACGTAATTTCCGTTGCTCTCCGTGATCATAAACATAGAAATAAAATGTGTATGGTTGAAATAAGAGTGCATATACATACACACACATACGCACACACACGTACACACACGTACGTCTATCTATTGCCTGACACCGTGATCCCCGAAGGGGTGGCCACGAACGAACCGCCCCCATGCACCTCTGTCCCCAGTCAGTCGACGCCCCTCCCCCCAACCAGCACCGCCTTCGTTCATATACGTCCTCACTCCATCCTTCCACCTCTCTTTCGGTCTACCTCTCCCTCTCTGTCCCTCCACCTCGCTCTCGTACACCCTCTTAGTCATTCTTTCGCTTTCCATACGTTCCATATACACGTACGTGATGGTGTGTTTATTGGTACAAATGTCTATTATGCATGCATACGAGTGCATTATTTGACTTTTAATCTTGAATAAAACTATCTAAATCAAACTTAGCCTAACCTAACCTACCTAACATATAATCTAACCTGCCTACTATAACCTAATCTTAAACACTCTATTTTGAAGATGTGTGTACGCTTAAACTGTCGCCCCAAACTACATGTACTTGCAAGCCTACATACTTATTTAATGTAACTATTAACACACCACCGCTTGGCCACACACACACACACACACACGCAAACACACACACACACGCAAACACATACACACACACAACTCACCCACACCCACTCACTCTCAAACACACAGACTCACACACAGACTCACTCACTCACCCACTCACTCACAAGCACACCCAAACACACACACTCGCGCGCGCGCGCGCACACACACACACACACACACACACACACACACACACACACACACACGGCCCGGTAGCTTAAGTGGTAGCGCGCTCTACTTATAATCAAGAGGTATGGGGTTCGAATCCTCGGCCAGGTGGGGACAATTTGGGCTTGTCTCCTTTCATGTGGTAGCCTCAGTTCACCTAGCTGTAAATAGGTAACGGACGTAATTCAAGGAGTTGTGACCTCGCTGCTCTGGTGTGTGGTGTGCGAAAAGGTATCAGCCTTACCCAATGATCGGACAATACGAGCTCTAACCTCTCTTCCGGGATGGTCATGGCTGGCGAGAGATCCTCCTCAGCGGGGGATCCTCAAGTTCGTAAGTGAAAACAAATTACACACACACACACACACAGGCACAGACACACACACAAACACATACACACAAACACACACACACACACAAATATAATGCTCACACCACAACTATGACTGATGTGTTACAGGTATATAATGACATCTCTGAGGAACAGTATTTTCTTGTTGATGATGTTTCTATGGATTTACGTGCTTTGGGTATACCAGAGACAATATATAATAAAGATACAACTCAAGATAGAAGTTCGTATGGTAGAAAACTGCAACATGTTTGTAAAAATAATAAAGTATTGATTTTGAATGGAAGTATAGGGCAAGATTGTGGTATTGGGAAGGTTACGACTACTTATACTACAACTGTTGATTATGTTATTGGTTCACCCTTATTAATGCAATATATTACACAGTTTATGATACTAGAGTATGATCCGCTATAGTCTGTTGTACACAGCGGTTTGCATACACAGTTGAAATTGTTTAGCACAATAACTCATATTATTACCAACAATTTAAATTAACTAGTAGAGGAGGAAGTAAACTTAAGACCCGGAATATGGAAACCGGAAAGTAAACATGAATATGAGAGTAATGTTGATGTTTGTAAATTAGACGAATTGTTAACAAAGATAGAAGCGTTGTCTGTTGATGAGATAAACTAAGAACTACAGCAGGTTTAAGTTTAACCTGCAATTAAAGTGTTTCCAAAAGAGAATACTACAAACTATGTAAAAAAGAGTAACGGTGTCAGCAAGAGGGGGTACGATAGAGAGAGCTGGAAGTGCAGGACAGAACACCACAAAGCTAAACATAAGCATTATCTTCATAAGAGGGGGTACGATAGAGAGAGCTGGAAGTGCAGGACAGAATACCACAAAGCTAAACATAAGCATAATCTTCATAAGAGGGGGTACGATAGAGAGAGCTGGAAGTGCAGGACAGAATACCACAAAGCTAAACATAAGCATAATCTTCATAAGAGGGGGTACGATAGAGAGAGCTGGAAGTGCAGGACAGAATACCACAAAGCTAAACATAGGCATAATCTTCATAAGAGGGGGTACTATAGAGAGAGCTGGAAGTGCAGGACAGAATACCACAAAGCTAAACATAGGCATAATCTTCATAAGAGGGGGTACGATAGAGAGAGCTGGAAGTGCAGGACAGAATACCACAAAGCTAAACATAGGCATAATCTTCATAAGAGGGGGTACGATAGAGAGAGCTGGAAGTGCAGGACAGAACACCACAAAGCTAAACATAGGCATAATCTTCATAAGAGGAATACAAAGGAGTACAAAGGACTACAAAGGAAATCAAGCAACAACAGGTCTAGTGACCCTTCTAGGCTGCTTGTCCTCCAAAACACTGAGGATCAAGTGTCCAAACAGTGGTTTAGAGTGGGTAAGGGAACATTGGAAAGGGAACTACTGCCCTGGAACTAATGTCCGTGGTAGGACTAGGAAGTTAGTAGGGGACATATGGGTTAGTAACTGAGGGGAGGATAAAATAAAGTTATTCATTTACAAACGCAGTCAGTCGCGGGTTTGATGCGAGATATTTGTCTAAGCGGAGTTTAAATTAATCAACGGTGAGGGGGTACGATAGAGAGAGCTGGAAGTGCAGGACAGAATACCACAAAGCTAAACATAAGCATAATCTTCATAAGATTAAGGTCAACTATAACGATATGATTGATAAAAATAAAAAATACAAAAGGGACTTGAAAAGGGTAAACAACAATGAGAATATTAATCTGATTAAGAAATTAAGAGAAAACAAAAGTAAAGTTCCTAGATCATATTGGAAGATCTTAAAGGGACACAGGAAAAGTAATAAGATTCCTATTACACTTGAACGCTTATATGAACATTTTATATCCCTTGCCAATGCAGATAATGCTAATGTTAATGATAATGAGGATATTCCATATGATATCAACAATGAAGACCCTACATCCATACTAAATGACCCAATAACTGCTGAATAAATAAATCAATTTATTAATAGCTTTAACAATAATAAGGCACCAGTAAATGACATGATATTAAATGAATACATTAAATGTAAACAAGACATTTTATCTCCAGTATATATATGTAAAGCTGTTTAATAAGATTCTTGATACAGGCGACCTTCCAAACGAATGACTTATTGGCACTATAGTTCCACTGTATAAAAACAAGGATGACACCAACGATGTTAACAATTACAGAGGGATTATCCTTCTTAGTTGTATGGGAAAAGCTTTTTACCTCTCTTATAAATGAACGATTAAAGGAATTTGCAAATGCTATGCAAATTATCAGTAAATCACAGGCAGGATTCAGACCGGAATATTCTACACTAGATCATATATTTCTGCTTAAATGTGTAATTAATCTAATTTTTTTTTTTTTTTTTTTATCTATGTGATTGAGGGAGGCAAAAGGCATAACTGCCTATAGCGAGTGCCTCCCCAATAGTTGAAACAGTGACAGGACCAAAATCAAGGGACGTTCGAGCCAAAATGCCTGGGCACATGGAGTTTGAAGCAATTTAAGTCAAAGGAAGAGGGAAAGACTGATTCTGGGAGAGAGTTCCAGTGCTCAGCTGAGGAGTAGAAGAAAGTTTGAGAGTAACGTTTCACTCTTGGGTTGGAGAGTTGCACAGAGTAGGGGTGGGATTGAGTTGCAAGACGGGTACCACGTGCCCTACGTAAAGGAGGTGATATGCACTGGGAAAGCTCTGAGGAACACTGATTATTATAGTAGCGATAGAATAGCGAGAGAGATGCAACATTGCGGCGGAGAGAGAGAGATTGCAGAGAGTTGGTGAGTGGACGGGAGTTAATGATACGAAAGGCCTTCCTTTCAACTTTTTCTAGGAGAGCGGTGTGAGAGGAACCTCCCACACATGTGAACAATACTCAATACAAGGGCGAAGAATTGTACATTTTTGTTTAGATTACACAAAAGCTTTTGATATGATGTGGCGAGAAGGTTTGTGGTACAAGTTACTAAAGGAGAATGTTAATGGTAATATACTGAATGTAATTAGACGTATGTACAGTACCATAACATTAAATCCTGTGTGATGCTAGAGCCACGGAAATCTGATACCTTTTTGTGTATTATGGGGGTGAGACAGGGTGAACATTTGTTTCCGTTGCTCTTTGC
Source organism: Lithodes maja (assembly GCA_037953745.1). Lineage (NCBI taxonomy): Eukaryota > Metazoa > Arthropoda > Malacostraca > Decapoda > Lithodidae > Lithodes > Lithodes maja. The sequence continues at coordinate 169,670 of JBAKBP010001195.1, read as the reverse complement.
ATTTTATGTTCATGATATTGAGGCCAAGCTTATTGAATGCAACTGTAATTATTAAAACTTTAGTGATGATTTGCTCAATGATTATCTCAAATTACTTGTGTTAATGTATGCAGATGATACAGTTATATTATGTGACAGTGAACAGGGGATGAATCAGGCGTTACTAGCCTTAGATATTTGCTGTACCGATTGGAAATTAAAGGTTAATTGCAATAAAACAACAATTATAATATGCATCAGGGGTAAAGTTGAAGCTGGTAATTATAATTTTAAAATCGGTGAGAGAGTATAGAAATAGTGAGTCAGTATAAATATCTTGGCATATCATCTAATTATAATGGTAGATTTCGTAAAAAAGATTTATAATTAAAAGATCAGGCGCAGAGAGGTATAGTGTATATTCAATAATTGGTAGGTGTCGTAAATTTGATTTGCCAGTTGATATCCAGATAGAAATGTTCAATAGTATGATGTTACCTGTCATGACCTATGCATCAGAAGTATGGGGACGTTATATTGTAAGATAATTGGAATTATTAGAAATTAAGTTTTTAAAGCAAATTTTATGTGTACATAAGAGAACAATCACGGATATGGTGTATGGAGAGCTTGGAGTCTACCCATTGAAGATAAATATTAAATGTCGGTTGATTGGTTATTGGTGCGACTATTTTTAGACAAAGATACTAAATTGAGTTGCCTTATGTACAAGTGCTTATTATTTTTGGATATTACTGGTATTTATTCTTCTCCATTAACTTGACTTGATGGCTAGAAAAAAAGGTTTGACAGTATATTGTTTATATATGACTGCGGAATGTCAGGTGTGGTTATCACAAAATATTGTTAATCCAGTATGGTTCATAAAGGCAATTGAATTAAGGTTGAAAGCTCAATGGATTACTACTTGGAACAGTAACTTGATAAACAAATCTATATGTAGTAGTTATAAAGTATATACAGAAGTGTATGGCTTGGAGGAATATATTTTAAAGCTATGCAAAGGTATTCGCATACTGGTGAGTAAACTATGAACCAGTAACAGCAACTTGCCTATAACTGCTGGTAGATATCAGGATATTAGTAGAGAAAATAGTGTTTGTGGAAAATGAGAGGCTGGTGATGTTGGTGACGAATACATGTATTTTTTATATGTCAACATGCTGATATTGCTAGTTTGAGAAATCAATATATTTCAAGTTACTTTATACGTAGACCAATTAATGTCAAGTACAAGTTGTTAATGAGCTGAATAAGTTAACAATTTTGTTTAGAGTTGTGTTTGGTATGTTTAGATAACATGAGCATAATTACTTTGAAGTATGTATTGAGGAGCTGTGCTAAATACTTGTTTGTTAAAAGTCTGAGCGAAATAAATAAATTATATTCTATTCACACACACACACACCCACACCCACACACCCACCCACACACACACACACACCCACCCACCCACACACACACCCACACCCACACACACACACACTTTGAAGTATGTATTGAGGAGCTGTGCTAAATACTTGTTTGTTAAAAGTCTGAGCGAAATAAATACATTCTATTCTATTCACACACACACACCCACACACACACACACACACACACACACACACACACACACACACACACACACACACACTCATCACTCGACAACAAAGACTAATGGTCTGGTGTTTGGGTGATGATCCCCATCCTTGTTTCACCAAATTACACCCATTAAGGGGGAGGTAGTTGCGTTTCCGCCCTTATGTTTAGTCCCATTAGCTTTTGAGATGTTAAGACGTTTATTCTATTAGTTTGGCGATTTTTTTAAAAATCGGCCCATTTCTTTCTTAATTTAAAGACATTTCATGCCATTAGGTTTCGACTTTTCCTGTCGAGCGATAGGGAGCCTGTAATAGGAGGAACCAGTATTCGGCCAGGACATTTTTCTACCCAAAAATGTACACATTTATGTTGAAGGGTGTCTTGGGGGTGTTTTTTTAAGCTTGATGGAGTTTTAGCGATGAAGCTTTAAATTACATAAATATATATTATAGACTAACAAATAACCACTACCCCATTATACCCACCGTTATAATAACCACTACCCCATTATACCCACCGTTATAATAATCTCTACATAAAAGTAATATGTGTGTATGTGTTGTTGTGGAAGCTCTCCAGTTTGTTCCGTTTGTATGATTTATGTAGTCAATTTGTGTACGTGTGTCTTATGTGCGTGTATAAATGTATGTATATCTGTGTATTTGTGTGTGCAAGCTGTAGTTGTATGCGTGTGTATGATTTATGTAGTATATTTGTGTAAGTGTGTGTTATGCGCGTGTATAAATGTATTTATATTTGTTTATTTGTGCGTGCAAGCTGTAGTGTTATGCATTTGTATGATATATTGTACATAGCATAATATGTGTGCACGCGTGTCTTATTCGTGTGTGTAGATGTATGTGCATGTGTGTAAATGTACGTACATGTAAGTATGTATAGGTTGTTGTGGAAGCTCTAGTTGTATGCGTGTGTGTGATATATTGTATGTTGTATACTTGTGTGTGTGTTTTTCTATGTGAGCGAGGGAGTCAAAAGGCAGAACTGCCCGTAACGAGTGACTTCCCCAGAGTTGAAAGAGTGACAGGGCCAAAGTCAAGGGACGTTCGAGCCAAAATGCCTGGAGACACGGAGTTTGAAGCAATTTAAGACATAGGATGAGGGAAAGACTGATTCTGGGAGAGAGTTCCAGCTCAAATGTTGAATAAAAGAAAGACTGAGAATATCATTTCACTCTTGGGTCGGAGAGTTGCACAGAGTAGGGGTGGGTTGTGTTGCAAGACGGGTGCTACGTGCTCTACGAAGGGGGGGGTGGTATACACCGAGAGAGCTCTGAGGAACACTGATTATTGTAATAGCAGTAAAATAGGGAGAGAGATGCAACATTGTGGCGAAGAGCGACTGCAGAGAATTAGTGAGCGGACGTGAGTTAATGAGACGGAAGACTTTCCTTTCTACTTTGTCCAGAAGTGCTGTGTGAGAGGATTTCCCCCACAAGAATGAAAAATACTAAACACATGGACGCACTCTGCCCCTGTACAAAGCAAGAAGCTGCGCAGGGGTAAAGAACTCCCGGAGGCAGTTGAGCACACCCAGCTTCTGGGAAGCTGTTTTAGCAAGAGTCTTAATATGATCTTTCCAAGAGAGATCGGAACAAAAAGAGACACCAAGAATATCAAGAGAAGATGAAGAGGTAATTTGTATGTTGTTGAAGAGTAGGTCATTGTTTTCTGGAAGGCGGTGACGAGTAGACAGATGAAGAAATTGAGTTTTGGAAGCATTGAAAGTAACAAGGTTTTCTCTACCCCAGTTAGAAATAGTAGAGAGATCAGAAGATAGGTGATTTATGGCCTCATTACGTAAGTTTTGGAGTTCCTGCTGCGAGTGATTTCGAGGAAGGATAGTTGAATAGTGCCATGTAGAGTCGTCAGCATATGAGTGAATGGGGCTGGAGGTGCAATTGAGAAGGTCGTTAATGAATAAAAGGAAGAGAATTGGATATAGGACAGAACCCTGAGGAATGCCGGAGTTGATAGGTTGAGGAAGTGAACGGTGGCCGTTCACAACTATGGAACGGTTGGAAAGGAAATTAGAGACAAAGGCACAAATGGAGGGATAGAAACCGAAGGACGGTAGTTTGAAAACAAGGGATTTGTGCCAGACTCTATTGAAGGCCTTCGATATGTCTAGTGCAACAGAAATAGTCTCATCGAAGTACCGAATGGAGGATGACCAAAAATTAGTAATATAAGAAAGAAGATCACCAGTAGAGCGGCCCTTGAGGAAACCATACTGGCGGTCTGAGAGTAGGTTATGGGATGATAAATGTTTAAACAAATTTGAGGCAAAAATTGTTTCAAAATTTTTAAAGATACAGAAAATGAGAGCAATTGGACGATAGTTGGAGGGTTGAGAGCGGTCACCCTTCTTTGGGACAGATTGAATGAGAGCAAACTTCCAGCAAGAAGGAAAGACGTTAGAGGACAGACAGAGACGAAAGAGTTTGCCTAGGCAGGGAGGCAGCACGGAAGCACAGTTTTTTAATACAACAGGAGGTCGGTACGCCTTCTTAGTATTAAGGCCTGAGAGGGTGGAAAGTACATCCTTGGAAGTGATTATTATCTTAGGCATAAGTAGGAGAGAGAGGGGGTGGAGAGGGACGAATAGCACCGGAATCATCCCAAGTGGAGTTTTTAGCGAAAGTATTAGGAAAGAGTCCAGCTTTGTCAGAGGAAGAAGTGACGGTCAGAGTTGAAAAAAGGAGGGAAAGATGGAGAAGAAAAATTGTTAGAGATGTTTTTGGCTAGATGCCAGAAGGCTTGGGAAGAGCTAGAGTTGGATAGTTCAGTACATTTATTAATGATGAAAGAGTGTTTGGTGAGTCAAAGAACAGATTTGGCTTGATGCCGGGCAGAAACATAGTAAGTATGAGATTCTTGAGTTCGAAGGCGACGGTACCGGTTGATTGCTTCCTCCTTATTTCGGACAACAGTAGAACAAGCGTGAGTAAACCAATTTTTGTTTCCATTAGACTGAGAGAAAGAATATGAAATGTATGCCTCCATACCCAACAGGATTACCTCAATAATGCATTCAGCACTCTCGGAGGGTCCCCGGCCAAGGAAGCAGAAGTCATTCCATGGAAAATCAAAGAAGTACTGCCGAAGAGCCTCCCAGTCGACAGCGCCAATCTGCCACAAGCGCCACCGGCTGGGAGGATTGGGTGGCAGTACTGGAGATTTAGGACAGGTGACAGAGATAAGTTTATGGTCGGAGGAGCCCAAAGGAGAGAAAAGATTTACAGTATAAGCAGAAGCGTTAGAAGTTAGAAATAAGTCAAGAATGTTGGGCTGATCTCCAAAGCGATCCAAGATACGGGTGGGTTGCTGAACTAACTGCTCTAGGTCATGAAGGATAGAAAAGATGTAGGATTGTTTACCAGGTTGGTCAGTAGAAAGAGTAGAGAGCCATTGGCGGTGAAGAACTTTGAAATTTCCTAGGATGGAGATTTCTGCAAAAGGATAGATGGATAGAATGTGTTCCACTTTAGAAGTTAGATAGTCAAAGAGTTTTGGATAGTCAGTAGAATTCTGAATTAGAGGAGAGATAAACAGTGCACAAATATTTACTTTGAGAGTAACAAGAAAGCTTTAGCCAGAGAGTTGAGAATTTGGAAGAATCAAAGTTGGGAACACGAGAGAAAGCGAGATTGTTGCGAACATATATGCAACTTCCACCTTTAGCTTGAAACTGAGGATAGAGATAGTAGGAGGATACAGAGAAAGGTTTGCTGTCAGTAGTCCCATACAACTGTGTTTCAGTGAGAAAGAGAAGATCAGGGTTGGCAGAGGAGAGGTGGTATTCCACAGTGGAAATTAGAGGAAAGGCCACGAATATTGCAGAAATGTAAAGTAAGAGTAGAAGGTAGTGGTCCAGAGTCATTGTGGCGAGTCATTGGTAGGGGTCGGACTAATTGGGGCATTTCTGGTCTCTCTCCCCCCCCCCCCCATCCCCACTCCCTGAGTACTCCAAGGCGGGTTGAGATTGCATCATTTATATGTTGAGAGAAGGTAATGTAGCATGTAAGGTGTTAGTAGTATAATGTATTGATAGGAGGAGAAGGTGTTTTGGAGGGCAGTCTGGGGTTGCCCTCAATATTGATGAAATGCAGAAAGTATCAGCTAGGGAGGCTATGTGATGAAACAGGAGTTCCAGCTGTCCTTATCAACCACCTAGCACTCCTCAGGACTACCGCCCTGTCCGGCTGGTGCCTACAGCCTCCTCCTAACAATTCTGGAGGCTGGGACCCTCGGAGAGTGCTGAACTTATTACCGAGGTAATCCTCTCGGGCATGAAAGCATACATTCCATTTTTTTTCTCTCAGTCTAATGCAAAGAAATCTTTGTTTACTCACGACTGTTCTACTGTTGTCCGCAGCAAGGAGGAAGCATTCAAACGGTACCGACGCCTTAAAACTCTAGAATCTCATTCTTCCTATGTTTCTGCTCGGAATAAAGCCAAATCTGTTCATCTGTTCACTTGCCAAACACTCTCTCTGGCATCTAACCAAAAACATCTCCAACCATTTTCTTCCTCGTCTTTCCCTCTCCTATTGCACTCTGATGGCACAACCATCACTTCTTCCTCTGACAAAGCTAAACTCTTCGCTCAAACTTTTGCTAAAAATGCCACCTTGTATGATTCCGGTGATGTTCCTCCCTCTCCACCCCCATTTCTCCTACTTATGCCTAATATACTAATCTCTTCTAAAGATGTATTTTCTACCCACTCTGGGCTTAATACTAAGAAGGCGTACAGTTCGGACGGTATTCCTCCTGTTGTACTCAAAAACTGTGCTTCCGTCCTAACTCCAAGCCTAGGCAAACTATTTTGTCTCTGTCTCTCCTCTAACGTCTTCCCTTCTTGCTGGAAGTTTGCTCTCATTCAACCTATCCCAAAGAAGGTTGACCGCTCTCAACCCTCCAACTATCGTACAATTGCTCTCATCTCTTGTATCTCTAAAGTTTTTGAAACTATTCTTGCTTCCAAATTTCTTAAGCATTTCTCTTCTCATAGTCTACTCTCAGATTGCCAGTATGGCTTCCTTATTGTCGTTATACTGGTGATCTGCTTTCATATCATACTAACTCCTGGCCATTCTACTTTCGGAACTTCGGTGAGACCTTTTCTTTTGCGGTAGACATATTGAAGGCCTTCGATAGAGTCTGGCAGAAATCTTTAATTTCTAAACTACCCTACTACGGTTTCTATCCCTCCATCTGTGCCTTTTTCTCTAATTTCATTTCCGGCCGATCAATACCTGTGGTTGTGGACGGTCATCGCTCATTTGCATTTCCTCATCCTGTCAACTCCGATGTTCCTCAGGGTTCTGTTCTATCTCCCATTCTTTTTCTAATTTTCATAAATGATCATCTCAACTGAACCTCCAGTCCCATCCATTCATAAGCAGACATTTCTACCTTACACTACTCAATTAATTTTCCAAAACGCCCCAGCCAGCAATCCCTCAAAAACAAACTTAATGAAGCCACACAACACTTATCCGCTGATCTAACTACTATTTCCAATTGGGGCAGAGAAAATGTTGTTGCTTTTAATGCTTTTAAAACCCAATTTATCCAACTTACTACCCGTCAGTAACTCCCAGAGGACTATCCCTTATATTTCAACAATAAAAATCAATCCTTCATCTTCTCTCTTGGAGGTACCATCTTACCAGGTTTGCCAAGGCAGCCTCCGAGAAGCTGGGTGCGCTCAATCGCCTCAAGGGGTTCTTAACCCCTGACCAGCTTCTTGCTCTGTACAGGGGCACAGTGCATCCTTGTATTGAGTATTGTTCACATGTGTGGGAAAGATCCTCTCACACCGCACTCCTAGACAAAGTAGAAAGGAAAGCCTTTCGTATAATTAACTCCCGTCCACTCACCAACTCTCTGCAATCTCTTCCTCTTCGCCGCAATGTTGCATCTCTCTCGATATTCTATCGCTACTACAATAATCAGTGTTTCTCAGAGCTCTCCCAGTGTAGCCTATAACACCTCCTCTACGTAGGGTACGTAGTACCCATCTTGCACCCCTACTCTGTGCAACTCTCCAACCCAAGAGTGAAACGTTATTCTCAGTCTTTCTTCTATTCAACTGCTGAGCTCTGGAACTCTCTCCCAGAATCAGTCTTTTCCTCTGTTTATGACTTAAATTGCTTCGAACTCCGTGTCTCCAGGCATTTTGGCTCGAACGTCCCTTGATTTTGGCCCTGTCACTCTTTCAACTCTGGGGGAGGCACTCGCTACAGGCAGTTCTACCTTTTGTCTCCCTCACTCACATAGAAAACAAATGTTTAAGGCGAACTTGTGGGAGCGAAAGAGGTAATTGAGATAGTTATTTGCCCTCTAACTCCTAGATATCCTTCCTACGTTGCATAGAATCGTCATCTGATATGCATAATATAATGGAGAAATGTGTTTTAGATCCTCAAGGGGTTGATATCAAGCAATGTATTTAGTTTGATATCTTTGACTTCCCGTCAAATCATGTTATGCAGGTAGACTGGTTGCATATTTTACTGTTGTTTTAGCTTACTTCCTTGTTGTGCATATAGGGATAGGTACTGCGCTATATTACCATATGTTATGCAGCTAGACTGGTTGCATATTTTACTGTTTTAGCTTACTTCCTTGTTGTGCATATAGGGATAGGTACTGCGCTATATTACCATATGTTATGCAGCTAAACTGGTTGCATATTTTACTCTTGTTTTAGCTTACTTCCTTGTTGTGCATATAGGGATAGGTACTGAGCTATATTACCATATGTTATGCAGCTAGACTGGTTGCATATTTTACTCTTGTTTTAGCTTACTTCCTTGCTGTGCATATAGGGATAGGTACTGCGCTATATTACCATATGCCCTGTTCCAAATACGTAGCAAAACACTCTGGAACGTAAACCTCTATAACTTACAAACGAGTTGAGTAATCCAGCTAATAGTTCTACCATTTGGGAAGAGTCAGCCAGGGAATAGGTGTGGACATTTACAGCCCATTTGATCTAGCCCTTTTATGAGTTATAGAGGATAGGATTAACGATATCTGGCCTACATACTTGGAACAGGTTATAGGTATGATGATGACAAACAAAATGTATACTATACTCGATATTATGCTAGAATGTTCATTAACCCCTTCTTTACCGGCGACGTCTTTTTAGCTTCTTGCTTGCTGTATTTAGACGATTTTGTTCAGTTACAGAAGGATCTGAGGTAGTAATGCGGTAAAGTGATATCGTTCGAAGCCTGTTAATTACTTGCTTGAGGCCCTTGGTAAACTGAATAAAATCCTTAAAATCAAGGTAGAATATAATTAAACAGACTGAGTTAACCCCCTCTGTACCGGTGACGTCTGTATAGTTTTATTCTACCTAAATTTAGACAAATCAAGGTAGAATATAATTAAACAGACGGAGTTAACCCCCTCTGTACCGGTGACGTCTGTATAGTTTTATTCTACCTACATTTAGACAAATCAAGGTAGAATATAATTAAACAGACGGAGTTAACCCCCTCTGTACCGGTGACGTCTGTATAGTTTTATTCTACCTACATTTAGACAAATCAAGGTAGAATATAATTAAACAGACGGAGTTAACCCCCTCTGTACCGGTGACGTCTGTATAGTTTTATTCTACCTACATTTAGACAAATCAAGGTAGAATATAATTAAACAGACGGAGTTAACCCCCTCTGTACCGGTGACGTCTGTATAGTTTTATTCTACCTACATTTAGACAAATCAAGGTAGAATATAATTAAACAGACGGAGTTAACCCCCTCTGTACCGGTGACGTCTGTATAGTTTTATTCTACCTACATTTAGACAAATCAAGGTAGAATATAATTAAACAGACGGAGTTAACCCCCTCTGTACCGGTGACGTCTGTATAGTTTTATTCTACCTACATTTAGACAAATCAAGGTAGAATATAATTAAACAGACGGAGTTAACCCCCTCTGTACCGGTGACGTCTGTATAGTTTTATTCTACCTACATTTAGACAAATCAAGGTAGAATATAATTAAACAGACGGAGTTAACCCCCTCTGTACCGGTGACGTCTGTATAGTTTTATTCTACCTACATTTAGACAAATCAAGGTAGAATATAATTAAACAGACGGAGTTAACCCCCTCTGTACCGGTGACTTCTGTATAGTTTTATTCTACCTACATTTAGACAAATCAAGGTAGAATATAATTAAACAGACGGAGTTAACCCCCTCTGTACCGGTGACGTCTGTATAGTTTTATTCTACCTACATTTAGACAAATCAAGGTAGAATATAATTAAACAGACGGAGTTAACCCCCTCTGTACCGGTGACGTCTGTATAGTTTTATTCTACCTACATTTAGACAAATCAAGGTAGAATATAATTAAACAGACGAAGTTAACCCCCTCTGTACCGGTGACGTCTGTATAGTTTTATTCTACCTACATTTAGACAAATCAAGGTAGAATATAATTAAACAGACGGAGTTAACCCCCTCTGTACCGGTGACGTCTGTATAGTTTTATTCTACCTACATTTAGACAAATCAAGGTAGAATATAATTAAACAGACGAAGTTAACCCCCTCTGTACAGGTGACGTCTGTATAGTTTTATTCTACCTACATTTAGACAAATCAAGGTAGAATATAATTAAACAGACGAAGTTAACCCCCTCTGTACCGGTGACGTCTGTATAGTTTTATTCTACCTACATTTAGACAAATCAAGGTAGAATATAATTAAACAGACGGAGTTAACCCCCTCTGTACCGGTGACGTCTGTATAGTTTTATTCTACCTACATTTAGACAAATCAAGGTAGAATATAATTAAACAGACGGAGTTAACCCCCTCTGTACCGGTGACGTCTGTATAGTTTTATTCTACCTACATTTAGACAAATCAAGGTAGAATATAATTAAACAGACGAAGTTAACCCCCTCTGTACCGGTGACGTCTGTATAGTTTTATTCTACCTACATTTAGACAAATCAAGGTAGAATATAATTAAACAGACGGAGTTAACCCCCTCTGTACCGGTGACGTCTGTATAGTTTTATTCTACCTACATTTAGACAAATCAAGGTAGAATATAATTAAACAGACGGAGTTAACCCCCTCTGTACCGGTGACGTCTGTATAGTTTTATTCTACCTACATTTAGACAAATCAAGGTAGAATATAATTAAACAGACGGAGTTAACCCCCTCTGTACCGGTGACGTCTGTATAGTTTTATTCTACCTACATTTAGACAAATCAAGGTAGAATAAAATTAAACAGACGGAGTTAACCCCCTCTGTACCGGTGACGTCTGTATAGTTTTATTCTACCTACATTTAGACAAATCAAGGTAGAATATAATTAAACAGACTGAGTTAACCCCCTCTGTACCGGTGACGTCTGTATAGTTTTATTCTACCTACATTTAGACAAATCAAGGTAGAATATAATTAAACAGACGGAGTTAACCCCCTCTGTACCAGTGACGTCTGTATAGTTTTATTCTACCTACATTTAGACAAATCAAGGTAGAATATAATTAAACAGACGGAGTTAACCCCCTCTGTACCGGTGACGTCTGTATAGTTTTATTCTACCTACATTTAGACAAATCAAGGTAGAATATAATTAAACAGACGGAGTTAACCCCCTCTGTACCGGTGACGTCTGTATAGTTTTATTCTACCTACATTTAGACAAATCAAGGTAGAATATAATTAAACAGACGGAGTTAACCCCCTCTGTACCGGTGACGTCTGTATAGTTTTATTCTACCTACATTTAGACAAATCAAGGTAGAATATAATTAAACAGACGGAGTTAACCCCCTCTGTACCGGTGACGTCTGTATAGTTTTATTCTACCTACATTTAGACAAATCAAGGTAGAATATAATTAAACAGACGGAGTTAACCCCCTCTGTACCGGTGACGTCTGTATAGTTTTATTCTACCTACATTTAGACAAATCAAGGTAGAATATAATTAAACAGACTGAGTTAACCCCCTCTGTACCGGTGACGTCTGTATAGTTTTATTCTACCTACATTTAGACAAATCAAGGTAGAATATAATTAAACAGACGGAGTTAACCCCCTCTGTACCGGTGACGTCTGTATAGTTTTATTCTACCTACATTTAGATAAATGTTTGCAATTTAAGAAGGAACTATGGTAGCAAAAAGAGTTCAAAGGGTTCAGTGAGGTAGTTCTAAGTCTGTTAATTGCTGGAGGCCCTTTATAAACTGAATGAAATCGTCTACTAGTAGCCAGAATATAATGAAATAGACGTCACCGGAACATAATGGGTAGATGTAATTACTCATGAAAAAGGTATCAGTATTACTGCACAACTTCGGCCTCAGGGAGAGATGACTCATGAAACACCACTACAATTTTAATTTGACCATGTTAGACTAAAAGGCTTTCACAAACCTGCCTCTGGTTCAAGGTAAAACCAACCTTAGTGAGCCTTAAGAGTCAAATTAACCCCTTGAAGATTATAACGCTTGTTGACAGTATAATCTGGCTATCATTATTTATACTTATTTCAAAATATGAACATGATTAGATTAATATCCAGTAGTCGAGAATGGATAAGTCGTAGGCGTGTGCATAAATATGTAACCGTCTTGGTGGTGTAATTGTTAAGGGTGTCTAAAAATCTGTGTGTGATAACCCAGGTTCGAATCCCGGTGGATCACATATATGCTTTCATTAATTTCATTGGAGGTGTTTGGTGGTGTGGTGAAATTAATACAAAATAGATTATCAGTAGGTTCAGGGATATTTCGTAGCGAGGCCGGTCTATATGATCTGTGCCCCATGAATATTCTTTCCTCTCACTTAAACATTAGGCTACCATAGTGCGGTGGGAATATGAACATGATTAGATTAATATCCAGTATTCGAGACTGGATAATAAGTCGTAGGCGTGTGCATAAACCTTTAACCGTCTTGGTGGTGTAATGGTTAAAGTGTCTAAAAAAATCTGTGTGTGATAACCCAGGTTCGAAGCCCGGTGGATCACATACAGTATATGCTTTCATTAATTTCATTAGAGGTGTTTGGTGGTGTGGTGAAATTAATAAAAACAAAATAGATTGTCATAACGTTTATCTTACAAACATACATATACACACATAAATGCAGTTCATAACAAAGAGGGCTGGAGGGCATATATATGCCCTCGGGGTCATTTACATATATATATATATATATATATATATATATATATATATATATATTTATGACAACGGGAAAGTGTTAGTAAAACGAAAAAATAACAACAATTACACATTAAACTATGCTATCGCATAATGGCCATCATAGTACATACTTAATTTAATAGTCAAGAAGATAATTGTTTAATCTACTCTTGTAGGAAGAATATTAACGTAGGTTATCAATTATGTTGTGACATATCATTACATAAGTGCACACCCTTATACTTAAAAGTTCTGTATACCATGGCCGTTCTGCATCTGGGAACATATAAATGACTTCTCCGTCTAGTATTATAAGAATGCACATCCTCATTGGTGTTAAACATATTTAGCTATTTAGGTACTACATTTTGTCTTGAATGTATACATAGTTTTTACTATGCAATACTGAATGAGTTTAGAAATTGGCAACATTCTTAATGACTTAAACAATGGGTCAGAATGTGCTCTAAAATTTGAATTTGTAACAATCCTTATGGCTCTCTTTTGCTGTTTTACAAGACGTTGAATATAACAGCTATTGGCGGATCCCCAGACCTCTATACCATAGGTAGGATGTGGATATAATTATGAAAGAGTTATATAATGTAATAAATGTTGGAGTAGCTACAATTGTTCTTGCGTTACACAGAATGTCAATAATGTTTGCTATTTTACTGTTTATGTGCATAATGTGATGGCTCCATGACAGGTTAGTGTCAATTAATACTTGGTACTTTCTAATCTTGATTATTTTGTTTTGCCTATGCAAATGTTCGAATGGGTTTTTATTGATTTACCTTTAGATATGAATATCATATAGTGAGTTTTTAAAGTGTTAAGTGACAACTTATTTGCATAGATCCAATTTATAAGTTTATTAAATTCACCTTTCATTATATGGATTTCTTCTTCTATATTCTTACCACTAATAAAATCAATTGGCATCAGCAAAATTATTTGGTAAAATTAGCGAAGACATATTAACCATATCGTTTATGTATATTAAAAATAATAGAGGTCCAAGGATCGAACCTTGAGGAACTCCACTTTTTACATAACTTGTATCAGAAGTTGTCATTAAGTAATATATATTGATGCCTATTCCTTAAGTAGCTTTCAAACCAGTTATATGCACATCCCCTTATACCATATCTTTGTAATTTCATTAACACAAATCATGATCTACCGCATCTAAAGCTTTGCTCATATACAAAAACACTCTACCTCAAAACTACCGTCATCTAATTCACTTTAAAACAAAAATAAACTAAAGTAATAAGTGCTAAATCTGTTCCATGTGCTTTTCTGAATCCAAACTGGTACGTGTATAGAAGATTATGTTTATAAACAAATGTCATTAATCTTTAATTCATAATAATTATGTGCACAAATCTTAGAAAATACAGATATGCCAGAAACTGGTCGATTTTATTTGGATGGAATTTGTGCTGTACCTAGTATCAGTGCATTACCACAAAGCCCACCGAGACGCTAACAAAATACCCTCATTGTTCCCTGATTAAATAGCACTATATGAATATTCCCATATTCAAAATATGCTACAGGGGAGCAATGCCTAGTGAGTTAATTGTTCAATAAATGGCGTTCTGAGAGTGAGGGTCCGAGTTTTGAGGGTGAGAGGGTGAAGCGTGAAGGAAAAGTAGCTCCAGAGATGGGGCTGCTTCGAGCCGTGAGTGGGCAACCAAGCTCTAAGTGCTTCGCATGTCTCACTCCCAAGACTGGAACAAGACCGTGTTGAACGGTTGAACGCATAGGATCTCAGTCTATGCCCGAGTGGGAGTAAGTTGAAATATAGAAACAAAATTAAATTAAATAAAAGTAGAAATACAACACCCATAGAGTAACATAATAAATAAAACAATAATGTTTACAATCTATGAAATTAGTTATTATCTCGAAACGGTTATTGAAACTCCTCACTTAACTTATAAACAACCAGCAACCAGTTAATTATATAATAAATCATCGAATTAATTAAACACTTAATTGTTCATCTTAATAATCATCTAACGATACTTAGTCATTTCTCACAACTCTTATTAAAAACACACACACACACATTCATTCTCTCTCTCTCTCTCTCCTATATATATCAATAATATCATCCCCCCCCCCTCCTTTTTTAATAGACATCTTAGACGATTTTATACAGCGTAGGAAGGATCTGTGGAATTTAGGAGGGTAAAGGCAATCTCAATCAACCCTTTAACTTTCATATACCCTTCATAATATCAATAAAATCGCCTAACATTAGCCAGCAAACAGAAAAGAAATGCGTCATCGGATCTTCTAAGGGTTTTAACTTAGAATTTGTTTATACCCTTGTTGACTTACCAGGAGACAAGCTATTTTATATTTGGAGTTTGTCTGCATTTATGAATACATTTCTTATAGACTTTGTTTTGGAAGTTAATAATGAGTTGTGACACATTGTTCATAGTACTCTTTAGTCTGTGGTACGGGGTACCTAAGTTGTAGATTCAACTGTGTGATGACAACCTAAGTATTTCTTTCAAAGCATAGGCTACCTGCAGAAGCTAAGTATTTCAGTAGAAATAGAATTTGTAATATGCCGAATGACTTCCATAAACATACTAGATTTCACCGGCTTTTATTTATCTTTCTCTCCTTTTCTCTTTTTCCCTGGTTTGTATCCATTCGGCCCCATTCAGCCAACTGTGTTAAGATGTTTATCCCCATCCAGGTATCGATGTCTTCCTGGCGAGCGATAGCGAGCCAGCATTGTATGGAGAAATCTGGCTTTGCTGGAGAAATTTTTCTATCAAAAAATGTACAAATTTAGCTTGCTGTTAAAACAAAAATATATATATGCTGGCTCGCTACCGCTCGCCAGGAAAATATTGACACCTGGATAGGGGCAAACGTCTTTAAACAGTAGGCTGAATGGGGCCGAATGGATATAAGCCAAAAAGAGAGGGAGAGAAAGAGAAAAAAAAGCGAGGTGGGCTCCTTTAACCTGAATAATGTATATGTATATCCGCCACGCCTTCATCTCCTCCTCCAGCTCCTTTTCTTTACCCCCTTGTACTTTGTCTATTACCTTCCTTCGAGGCATTAACCCATTCACTACCGGGGCCGTCCTTTTAACTTTATTCTGGCTACTATTTGAAGGGTTTATTCAGTTTAAAAAGAGCCTACAGCAATTAACAGGCTTCGAACTATCTCGCTTAACCTTTTCTACTACCACAGATCCTTCTAAAACTGCACAAAATCGTCTAAATATAGCTAGAAGAAAATTAATAATACGTTGCTGGTACAGGAAGTGTTAAGTCATCAACATTATTACTTGTCTCACCTTACCTACTGTATATTCATGTCATGTTAGCCTATGACATACTGTATAATAATGTATGTTAGCCTATGACATACTGTATAATAATGTATGTTAGCCTATGACATACTGTATAATAATGTATGTTAGCCTATGACATACTGTATAATAATGTATGTTAGCCTATGACATACTGTATAATAATGTATGTTAGCCTATGACATACTGTATAATAATGTATGTTAGCCTATGACATACTGTATAATAATGTATGTTAGCCTATGACATACTGTATAATAATGAATGTTAGCCTATGACATACTGTATAATAATGTATGTTAGCCTATGACATACTGTATAATAATGTATGTTAGCCTATGACATACTGTATAATAATGTATGTTAGCCTATGACATACTGTATAATAATGTATGTTAGCCTATGACATACTGTATAATAATGTATGTTAGCCTATGACATACTGTATAATAATGTATGTTAGCCTATGACATACTGTATAATAATGTATGTTCAGTGTTGATGATGGAAATTGTGTACAGTCATATAGTCAGAAGTATATCATATGTAATTCTGAAGACATGTAGAGTGTTACGAGTTACTATGCGAGGGCTAGAGTCTTGGAGCATAATGTATTAAGGGGGGATGACCGTATTATGAGTTACTATGGGAGGGCTAGAGTCTTGGAGCATAATGTATTAAGGGGGGATGACCGTATTATGAGTTACTATGGGAGGGCTAGAGTCTTGGAGCATAATGTATTAAGGGGGGATGACCGTATTATGAGTTACTATGGGAGGGCTAGAGTCTTGGAGCATAATGTATTAAGGGGGGATGAGCGTATTATGAGTTACTATGGGAGGGCTAGAGTCTTGGAGCATAATGTGTTAAGGGGGGATGAGCGTATTATGAGTTACTATGGGAGGGCTAGAGTCTGGGAGCATAATGTGTTAAGGGGGGATGACCGTATTATGAGTTACTATGGGAGGGCTAGAGTCTTGGAACATAATGTGTTAAGGGGGGATGAGAGTATTATGAGTTACTTTGGGAGGGCTAGAGTCTTGGAGCATAATTTATTAAGGGGGGATGACCGTATTCTGAGTTACTATGGGAGGGCTAGAGTCTTGGAGCATAATGTATTAAGGGGGGATGACCGTATTATGAGTTACTATGGGAGGGCTAGAGTCTTGGAGCATAATGTATTAAGGGGGGATGACCGTATTATGAGTTACTATAGGAGGGCTAGAGTCTTGGAGCATAATGTATTAAGGGGGGATGACCGTATTATGAGTTACTATGGGAGGGCTAGAGTCTTGGAGCATAATTTATTAAGGGGGATGACCGTATTATGAGTTACTATGGGAGGGCTAGAGTCTTGGAGCATAATGTATTAAGGGGGGATGACCGTATTATGAGTTACTATGGGAGGGCTAGAGTCTTGGAGCATAATGTATTAAGGGGGGATGACCGTATTATGAGTTACTATGGGAGGGCTAGAGTCTTGGAGCATAATGTATTAAGGGGGGATGACCGTATTATGAGTTACTATGGGAGGGCTAGAGTCTTGGAGCATAATGTATTAAGGGGGGATGACCGTATTATGAGTTACTATGGGAGGGCTAGAGTCTTGGAGCATAATGTATTAAGGGGGGATGACCGTATTATGAGTTACTATGGGAGGGCTAGAGTCTTGGAGCATAATGTATTAAGGGGGGATGACCGTATTATGAGTTACTATGGGAGGGCTAGAGTCTTGGAGCATAATGTATTAAGGGGGGATGACCGTATTATGAGTTACTATGGGAGGGCTAGAGTCTTGGAGCATAATGTATTAAGGGGGATGACCGTATTAGGAGTTACTATGGGAGGGCTAGAGTCTTTGAGCATAATGTATTTAGGGGGGATGACCGTATTATGAGTTACTATGCGAGGGCTAGAGTCTTGGAGCATAATGTATTAAGGGGGCATGACTGTATTATGAGTTACTATGGGAGGGCTAGAGTCTTGGAGCATAATGTATTAAGGGGGGATGAGCGTATTATGAGTTACTATGGGAGGGCTAGAGTCTTGGAGCATAATGTATTAAGGGGGGATGAGCGTATTATGAGTTACTATGGGAGGGCTAGAGTCTTGGAGCATAATGTATTAAGGGGGGATGACCGTATTATGAGTTAATATGGGAGGGCTAGAGTCTTTGAGCATAATTTATTAAGGGGGGATGACTGTATTATGAGTTACTATGGGAGGGCTAGAGTCTTGGAGCATAATGTATTAAGGGGGGATGATCGTATTATGAGTTACTATTGGAGGGCTAGAGTCTTGGAGCATAATGTATTAAGGGGGGATGACCGTATTATGAGTTACTATGGGAGGGCTAGAGTCTTGGAGCATAATGTATTAAGGGGGGATGACCATATTATGAGTTACTATGGGAGGGCTAGAGTCTGGGAGCATAATGTATTAAGGGGGGATGAGCGTATTATGAGTTACTATGGGAGGGCTAGTGTCTTGGAGCATAATGTATTAAGGGGGGATGACCGTATTATGAGTTACTATGGGAGGGCTAGAGTCTTGGAGCATAATGTATTAAGGGGGGATGAGCGTATTATGAGTTACTATGGGAGGGCTAGAGTCTTGGAGCATAATGTATTAAGGGGGGATGACCGTATTATGAGTTACTATGGGAGGGCTAGAGTCTTGGAGCATAATGTATTAAGGGGGGATGACCGTATTATGAGTTACTATGGGAGGGCTAGAGTCTTGGAGCATAATGTATTAAGGGGGGGATGACCGTATTATGAGTTACTATGGGAGGGCTAGAGTCTTGGAGCATAATGTGTTAAGGGGGGATGACCGTATTATGAGTTACTATGGGAGCGCTAGAGTCTTGGAGCATAATGTATTAAGGGGGGATGAGCGTATTATGAGTTACTATGGGAGGGCTAGAGTCTTGGAGCATAATGTATTAAGGGGGGATGACCATATTATGAGTTACTATGGGAGGGCTAGAGTCTGGGAGCATAATGTATTAAGGGGGGATGAGCGTATTATGAGTTACTATGGGAGGGCTAGAGTCTTGGAGCATAATGTATTAAGGGGGGATGACCGTATTATGAGTTACTATGGGAGGGCTAGAGTCTTGGAGCATAATGTATTAAGGGGGGATGACCGTATTATGAGTTACTATGGGAGGGCTAGAGTCTTGGAGCATAATGTATTAAGGGGGGATGACTGTATTATGAGTTACTATGGGAGGGCTAGAGTCTTGGAGCATAATATATTAAGGGGGGATGAGCGTATTATGAGTTACTATGGGAGGGCTAGAGTCTTGGAGCATAATGTATTAAGGGGGGATGACCGTATTATGAGTTACTATGGGAGGGCTAGAGTCTTGGAGCATAATGTATTAAGGGGGGATGACCGTATTATGAGTTACTATGGGAGGGCTAGAGTCTTGGAGCATAATGTATTAAGGGGGGATGACCGTATTATGAGTTACTATGGGAGGGCTAGAGTCTTGGAGCATAATGTATTAAGGGGGGGATGACCGTATTATGAGTTACTATGGGAGGGCTAGAGTCTTGGAGCATAATGTGTTAAGGGGGGATGACCGTATTATGAGTTCCTATGGGAGCGCTAGAGTCTTGGAGCATAATGTATTAAGGGGGGATGAGCGTATTATGAGTTACAATGGGAGGGCTAGAGTCTTGGAGCATAATGTATTAAGGGGGGATGACCATATTATGAGTTACTATGGGAGGGCTAGAGTCTGGGAGCATAATGTATTAAGGGGGGATGAGCGTATTATGAGTTACTATGGGAGGGCTAGAGTCTTGGAGCATAATGTATTAAGGGGGGATGACCGTATTATGAGTTACTATGGGAGGGCTAGAGTCTTGGAGCATAATGTATTAAGGGGGGATGAGCGTATTATGAGTTACTATGGGAGGGCTAGAGTCTTGGAGCATAATATATTAAGGGGGGATGACCGTATTATGAGTTACTATGGGAGGGCTAGAGTCTTGGAGCATAATGTATTAAGGGGGGATGACCGTATTATGAGTTACTATGGGAGGGCTAGAGTCTTGGAGCATAATGTATTAAGGGGGGATGACCGTATTATGAGTTACTATGGGAGGGCTAGAGTCTTGGAGCATAATGTATTAAGGGGGGATGACCGTATTATGAGTTACTATGGGAGGGCTAGAGTCTTGGAGCATAATGTATTAAGGGGGGATGACCGTATTATGAGTTACTATGGGAGGGCTAGAGTCTTGGAGCATAATGTATTAAGGGGGGACGACCGTATTATGAGTTACTATGGGAGGGCTAGAGTCTTGGAGCATAATGTATTAAGGGGGGATGACCGTATTATGAGTTACTATGGGAGGGCTAGAGTCTTGGAGCATAATGAATTAAGGGGGGATGACCGTATTATGAGTTACTATGGGAGGGCTAAAGTCTTGGAGCATAATGTATTAAGGGGGGATGACCGTATTATGAGTTACTATGGGAGGGCTAGAGTCTTGGAGCATAATGTATTAAGGGGGGATGACCGTATTATGAGTTACTATGGGAGGGCTAGAGTCTTGGAGCATAATGTGTTAAGGGGGGATGACCGTATTATGAGTTACTATGGGAGGGCTAGAGTCTTGGAGCATAATGTATTAAGGGGGGATGACCGTATTATGAGTTACTATGGGAGGGCTAGAGTCTTGGAGCATAATGTGTAAGGGGGGATGACTGTATTATGAGTTACTATGGGAGGGCTAGAGTCTTGGAGCATAATGTGTTAAGGGGGGATGACCGTATTATGAGTTACTATGGGAGGGCTAGAGTCTTGGAGCATAATGTATTAAGGGGGGATGACCGTATTATGAGTTAATATGGGAGGGCTAGAGTCTTGGAGCATAATGTATTAAGGGGGGATGAGCGTATTATGAGTTACTATGGGAGGGCTAGAGTCTTGGAGCATAATGTATTAAGGGGGGATGACCGTATTATGAGTTACTATGGGAGGGCTAGAGTCTTTGAGCATAATGTGTTAAGGAGGGATGACCGTATTATGAGTTACTATGGGAGGGCTAGAGTCTGGGAGCATAATGTATTAAGGGGGATGAGCGTATTATGAGTTACTATGGGAGGGCTAGAGTCTTGGAGCATAATGTATTAAGGGGGGATGACCGTATTATGAGTTACTATGGGAGGGCTAGAGTCTTGGAGCATAATGTATTAAGGGGGGATGACCGTATTATGAGTTACTATGGGAGGGCTAGAGTCTTGGAGCATAATGTATTAAGGGGGGATGACCGTATTATGAGTTACTATGGGAGGGCTAGAGTCTTGGAGCATAATGTATTAAGGGGGGATGACCGTATTATGAGTTACTATGGGAGGGCTAGAGTCTTGGAGCATAATGTATTAAGGGGGGATGACCGTATTATGAGTTACTATGGGAGGGCTAGAGTCTTGGAGCATAATGTATTAAGGGGGGATGACCGTATTATGAGTTACTATGGGAGGGCTAGAGTCTTGGAGCATAATGTATTAAGGGGGGATGACCGTATTATGAGTTACTATGGGAGGGCTAGAGTCTTGGAACATAATGTATTAAGGGGGGATGACCGTATTATGAGTTACTATGGGAGGGCTAGAGTCTTGGAGCATAATTTATTAAGGGGGGATGACCGTATTATGAGTTACTATGGGAGGGCTAGAGTCTTGGAGCATAATGTATTAAGGGGGATGACCGTATTATGAGTTACTATGGGAGGGCTAGAGTCTTTGAGCATAATGTGTTAAGGGGGGATGACCGTATTATGAGTTACTATGGGAGGGCTAGAGTCTTGGAGCATAATGTATTAAGGGGGGATGACCGTATTATGAGTCACTATTGGAGGGCTAGAGTCTTGGAGTATAATGTATTAAGGGGGGATGACTGTATTATGAGTTACTATGGGAGGGCTAGAGTCTTGGAGCATAATGTATTAAGGGGGGATGAGCGTATTATGAGTTACTATGGGAGCGCTAGAGTCTTGGAGCATAATGTATTAAGGGGGATGACCGTATTATGAGTTACTATGGGAGGGCTAGAGTCTTGGAGCATAATGTATTAAGGGGGGATGAGCGTATTATGAGTTACTATGGGAGGGCTAGAGTCTTGGAGCATAATGTATTAAGGGGGGATGACCGTATTATGAGTTACTATGGGAGGGCTAGAGTCTTGGAGCATAATGTATTAAGGGGGGATGACCGTATTATGAGTTACTATGGGAGGGCTAGAGTCTTGGAGCATAATGTATTAAGGGGGGATGACCGTATTATGAGTTACTATGGGAGGGCTAGAGTCTTGGAGCATAATGTATTAAGGGGGGATGACTGTATTATGAGTTACTATGGGAGGGCTAGAGTCTTGGAGCATAATGTATTAACCCTCCGACCCCGGCTAGGGAATATCGTGACTGTACTGTGTGTCCGGGGGTTTTCAGGAATTTTGGTCCCTGTTGATTCACATGTTACTCCTGAAATACATTACACAAAGTTATAAAAAAAACAGAAAAATGTAGCACAAACCTTCATGTGTAGAATGCCGTTGAGTAGAGGTCTCTAGCCCAAGTGATTGCATAATGGTGAGCGCGGGAAGTGGAGTGATTTTTATGCGTGAAAATCATCCCGCGTTCGGATGCGTCGCCTTTGCCCAGGCCCCGGCTCGGCTAACCTACTGTTTTCTTAGCCACTCGTCGCGCAAAACCTTTTACCTCCCGGAGGCGATTTTATGTATTGATAGTGATGTTATTATAGTTATTTGGAGTCCAATTATATAAAATATGTTTATTAGGCTATGATTGTAACAAATATTTCACATTTTCACTCGATACCGTAGTTTTTATGAGTAATTGAGGTAGGTTATTGTTATATTAGGCACTGATTATTCGTTATCACAGGTGTTTATTATACTTTGGCCATCTAATATTATGTCATGTGTCACTTTCACTTAGTTATATGCTTTGTAAACGTTTTATATACAATTTATTGTGTCTTTTTTCACTTATTTATATATGTTTTCATAATACATGATTTTTTTATCACAATACACCTGTACATTGTTTTATTTCCACTTGTTGCCTATATACATACATATTGTCAGTCTTTGGTACTTTCACTATGATTATTAGTTAGTACTCCTGCTTGCTGTGGTATTCAGCAAAGCACGGTATAGTACATAGTGACACCTGGCACTCCACACACTGCATGGTGGTCTTTTTGTGCTTCCTCGGCCTCACCTGGCTGTTCCAGCAGACATGGCACCGCCTTCTGCTAATGGTGACTCCATCTCGTTCCAGAGGCAGGTAACAGAGCTTGTGCACATTTAGATACTGTGCACACTGCAGGCGGTCCTGAACGGGGCGCCCAGGTTGTGCCACTGCCCTCTGTGGAGCTAGAGCGGGGGCAGCACGCCCACGAACTTTGGCGGCGCGCACCCTAGGGCGGCCAGGAGCGCGACGGCGCCCAGGCCCAGCCCGGCGGCCAGCCCGGCGGCCAGGGCGGCCAGGAGCACGACGGCCCTGGGCAAAGCGTCTGGGTTGAGGGTCGTCGATGTCCATAAAGTCGTCGTCATCGTCGTTGTCGTCAGAGCCGTCATCTTGCCCTGACGGTGGACCCAGGTAATCATGGCCAGAGTCATCTGTGAGGTGCCCTTCTTCTTCAGAGCCCCCCTCATAATCTCGCGGGGAACGAATGATGCGTGGGCGGCGTGTAGGTCGGCGAGGTGGGGAAGGAGTGGGTAAATAGGCCGAAAGTGGGGGGGTCCTCAACCCTAGGGAGTGCTGGTGGTGGTGGGGAAGAATGGCGGGAGCCTGGGGCAACTTGGGTGGCGTGGGTAGATAAGGAAGACAATGGCGGGTCAACCTCAGCCTCCCGCTCAGCCTCACTATCATCACTTTCATCGTCATGGTCAAATCCACTAAAAAAGGCGTATCTTTCATGGATTTCGTCTAGATCGTCAAAATCTTCACTATAGTGAGACTGATAAGACTCGGAGCTATCACTACCCAACTCATCAACACTATTTTGGCCTTCACCACGTTCATAACTCCTCAAAGCTATCTCAATACCTCCGGGAGTCAACGCATCTTGTACGTGCCTTTGCGTTAGGGCGCGACGAACATGGGCAGGCGTCGAAGGGAGCGTAGAATCGGACACAAGGGAATAACTTTTTGGGCTAGTATCCATGTTGGCGGCAGGGTAGAGACTGTTTTGGTGGCGTACATGCTGTCTGGTGGCGTCGCCTAGCGACGCCTGGTGACCACGGAGCGAAATTTTTACGCGCGCCATTCGAAAAGCACTCACGCAAGCAATGGTACAGTGGTGTACCACCCGGGTTCCTCGGGCCAAAAAAAAATGGTACACACGTGTATCACCCGGGGTCGAAGGGTTAAGGGGGGATGAGCGTATTATGAGTTACTATGGGATCGCTAGAGTCTTGGAGCATAATGTATTAAGGGGGGATGACCGTATTATGAGTTGCTATGGGAGGGCTAGAGTCTTTGAGCATAATGTGTTAAGGAGGGATGACCGTATTATGAGTTACTATGGGAGGGCTAGAGTCTGGGAGCATAATGTATTAAGGGGGGATGACTGTATTATGAGTTACTATGGGAGGGCTAGAGTCTTGGAGCATAATGTATTAAGGGGGGATGAGCGTATTATGAGTTACTATGGGAGCGCTAGAGTCTTGGAGCATAATGTATTAAGGGGGGATGACCGTATTATGAGTTACTATGGGAGGGCTAGAGTCTTTGAGCATAATGTGTTAAGGAGGGATGACCGTATTATGAGTTACTATGGGAGGGCTAGAGTCTTGGAGCATAATGTATTAAGGGGGGATGACCGTATTATGAGTTACTATGGGAGGGCTAGAGTCTTGGAGCATAATGTATTAAGGGGGGATGACCGTATTATGAGTTACTATGGGAGGGCTAGAGTCTTGGAGCATAATGTATTAAGGGGGGATGACCGTATTATGAGTTACTATGGGAGGGCTAGAGTCTTGGAGCATAATATATTGAGGGGGGATGACCGTATTATGAGTTACTATGGGAGGGCTAGAGTCTTGGAGCATAATGTATTAAGGGGGGATGACCGTATTATGAGTTACTATGGGAGGGCTAGAGTCTTGGAGCATAATGTATTAAGGGGGGATGACCGTATTATGAGTTACTATGGGAGGGCTAGAGTCTTGGAGCATAATGTATTAAGGGGGGATGACCGTATTATGAGTTACTATGGGAGGGCTAGAGTCTTGGAGCATAATGTATTAAGGGGGGATGACCGTATTATGAGTTACTATGGGAGGGCTAGAGTCTTGGAGCATAATGTATTAAGGGGGGATGACCGTATTATGAGTTACTATG
The DNA here is from genome assembly GCA_037953745.1 of Lithodes maja. Classification (NCBI taxonomy): domain Eukaryota; kingdom Metazoa; phylum Arthropoda; class Malacostraca; order Decapoda; family Lithodidae; genus Lithodes; species Lithodes maja. The sequence goes on along the minus strand of JBAKBP010001195.1, from coordinate 144,113 downwards.
GGAGGGCTAGAGTCTGGGAGCATAATGTATTAAGGGGGGATGAGCGTATTATGAGTTACTATGGGAGGGCTAGAGTCTTGGAGCATAATGTATTAAGGGGGGATGACCGTATTATGAGTTACTATGGGAGGGCTAGAGTCTTGGAGCATAATGTATTAAGGGGGGATGACCGTATTATGAGTTACTATGGGAGGGCTAGAGTCTTGGAGCATCATGTATTAAGGGGGGATGACCGTATTATGAGTTACTATGGGAGGGCTAGAGTCTTGGAGCATAATGTATTAAGGGGGGATGACCGTATTATGAGTTACTATGGGAGGGCTAGAGTCTTGGAGCATAATGTATTAACCCTCGTCTAGCGGGCCCTCTGTGGCCGTTTTGGGCCTTTTCAGGCCATTCTGACTGCTATATCAACCATCAGTATGAAAGGAACTGTATTGTGCCGAAAACTAGGTGGAAATCGCTACACATTGACGTAACATACAGCTACGTAGCACTCGTGGAGCACTGACAGTGTTACCTCGAAGATGGAAGTTTAGCAGATTTTGCTACCTTGCTCACTTTTAGCGAACTATTGGTTACACTGTGATCCTCTCGCGCGGTGGGGGAACTGGAGTTAGTGTGGGCCGGGAGGCCACAGATATCGGACGTATGGATCATTACTATCCCACTCATTTTCACTCTATTTCCACCCTTTTTTCACTCTTTTTTTGCCTGTTTTTTCAACTCGACTTATGTGGTGAGCCGCTCTTTAAGGGTTAAGGGGGGATGACCGTATTATGAGTTACTATGGGAGGGCTAGAGTCTTTGAGCATAATGTGTTAAGGAGGGATGACCGTATTATGAGTTACTATGGGAGGGCTAGAGTCTGGGAGCATAATGTATTAAGGGGGGATGAGCGTATTATGAGTTACTATGGGAGGGCTAGAGTCTTGGAGCATAATGTATTAAGGGAGGATGACCTTATGAGTTACTATGGGAGGGCTAGAGTCTTGGAGCATAATGTATTAAGGGGGGATGACCGTATTATGAGTTACTATGGGAGGGCTAGAGTCTTGGAGCATAATGTATTAAGGGGGGATGACCGTATTATGAGTTACGATGGGAGGGCTAGAGTCTTGGAGCAAAATGTATTAAGGGGGGGATGACCGTATTATGAGTTACTATGGGAGGGCTAGAGTCTTGGAGCATAATGTATTAAGGGGGGATGACCGTATTATGAGTTACTATGGGAGGGCTAGAGTCTTGGAGCATAATGTATTAAGGGGGGATGACCGTATTATGAGTTACTATGGGAGGGCTAGAGTCTTGGAGCATAATGTATTAAGGGGGGATGACCGTATTATGAGTTACTATGGGAGGGCTAGATTCTTGGAGCATAATGTATTAAGGGGGGATGACCGTATTATGAGTTACTATGGGAGGGCTAGAGTCTTGGAGCATAATGTATTAAGGGGGGATGAGCGTATTATGAGTTACTATGGGAGGGCTAGAGTCTTGGAGCATAATTTATTAAGGGGGGATGACCGCATTATGAGTTACTATGGGAGGGCTAGAGTCTTGGAGCATAATGTATTAAGGGGGGATGACCGTATTATGAGTTACTATGGGAGGGCTAAAGTCTTGGAGCATAATGTAATAAGGGAGGATGACTGTATTATGAGTTACTATGGGAGGGCTAGAGTCTTGGAGCATAATGTGTTAATGGGGGATGACCGTATTATGAGTTACTATGGGAGGGCTAGAGTCCTGGAGCATAATGTATTAAGGGGGGATGACCGTATTATGAGTTACTATGGGAGGGCTAGAGTCTTGGAGCATAATGTATTAAGGGGGGATGAGCGTATTATGAGTTACTATGGGAGCGCTTGAGTCTTGGAGCATAATGTATTAAGGGGGGATGACCGTATTATGAGTTACTATGGGAGGGCTAGAGTCTTGGAGCATAATGTATTAAGGGGGATGACTGTATTATGAGTTACTATGGGAGGGCTAGAGTCTTGGAGCATAATGTATTAAGGGGGGATGAGCGTATTATGAGTTACTATGGGAGGGCTAGAGTCTTGGAGCATAATGTATTAAGGGGGGATGACCGTATTATGAGTTACTATGGGAGGGCTAGAGTCTTGGAGCATAATGTATTAAGGGGGATGACCGTATTATGAGTTACTATGGGAGGGCTAGAGTCTTGGAGCATAATGTATTAAGGGGGGATGACCGTATTATGAGTTACTATGGGAGGGCTAGAGTCTTGGAGCATAATGTATTAAGGGGGATGACCGGATTATGAGTTACTATGGGAGGGCTAGAGTCTTGGAGCATAATGTATTAAGGGGGGATGACCGTATTATGAGTTACTATGGGAGGGCTAGAGTCTTGGAGCATAATGTATTAAGGGGGGATGACCGTATTATGAGTTACTATGGGAGGGCTAGAGTCTTGGAGCATAATGTATTAAGGGGGGATGACCGTATTATGAGTTACTATGGGAGGGCTAGAGTCTTGGAGCATAATGTATTAAGGGGAGATGAGCGTATTATGAGTTACTATGGGAGGGCTAGAGTCTTGGAGCATAATGTATTAAGGGGGGATGACTGTATTATGAGTTGCTATGGGAGGGCTAGAGTCTTGGAGCATAATGTATTAAGGGGGGATGACCGTATTATGAGTTACTATGGGAGGGCTAGAGTCTTGGAGCATAATGTATTAAGGGGCGATGACCGTATTATGAGTTACTATGGGAGGGCTAGAGTCTTGGAGCATAATGTATTAAGGGGGGATGACCGTATTATGAGTTACTATGGGAGGGCTAGAGTCTTGGAGCATAATGTATTAAGGGGGGATGACCGTATTATGAGTTACTATGGGAGGGCTAGAGTCTTGGAGCATAATGTATTAAGGGGGGATGACCGTATTATGAGTTACTATGGGAGGGCTAGAGTCTTGGAGCATAATGTGTTAAGGGGGGATGACCGTATCATGAGTTACTATGGGAGGGATAGAGTCTTGGAGCATAATGTGTTAAGGGGGGATGACCGTATTATGAGTTACTATGGGAGGGCTAGAGTCTTGGAGCATAATGTATTAAGGGGGGATGAGCGTATTATGAGTTACTATGGGAGGGCTAGAGTCTTGGAGCATAATGTGTTAAGGGGGGATGACCGTATTATGAGTTACTATGGGAGGGCTAGAGTCTTGGAGCATAATGTATTAAGGGGGGATGACCGTATTATGAGTTACTATGGGAGGGCTAGAGTCTTGGAGCATCATGTATTAAGGGGGGATGACCGTATTATGAGTTACTATGGGAGGGCTAGAGTCTTGGAGCATAATGTATTAAGGGGGGATGAGCGTATTATGAGTTACTATGGGAGGGCTAGAGTCTTGGAGCATAATGTATTAAGGGGGGATGAGCGTATTTATTTGTTCATTTAGGTTTCTTTAAAAATAAATAATTTCCTCCCTAGACCTCCATCAAGCTTAAAAAAACTCTTGCCAAAGATCCTCCTACAAGATGTATTTGTACATTTTCGATAGAAAAATTTCCCAGCCGAAGGCCGGTTCCTCTTAACATACAGGCTCACTACCGCTCGCGAGGAAAAAAATGGACACCTAAATGACACGAAAAGCTTTAATATTGACAAGTCTATCTATCTATCTATCTATATGCTCAGGCTCAACACCACTTTATCTATTTTTTTTTTTTTTTATTTCCTATTTAATTCTATTTTATTATTTTTTTTATTGACAAGTAATGGGGCAAAAGGTCTTAAAATCTTCAAACTAAAGAGCCGAACATCTTACCATTTTAAATCTAATTGGGCTAAACATGAGGAAGAAGGGGGACCAGAAAAACGAGCCCATTCCCCTTAAGTTTGTTACACTATTTTACCGGTCTAATGAGATACCTTAATCCAAGGGGAAGGGGGCGACAGTAATGAGATACCTTAATCCAAGGGGAAGGGGGCGACAGTAATGAGATACCTTAATCCAAGGTGAAGGGGGCGACAGTAATGAGATACCTTAATCCAAGGGGAAGGGGGCGACAGTAATGAGATACCTTAATCCAAGGGGAAGGGGGCGACAGTAATGAGATACCTTAATCCAAGGGGAAGGGGGCGACAGTAATGAGATACCTTAATCCAAGGGGAAGGGGGCGACAGTAATGAGATACCTTAATCCAAGGGGAAGGGGGCGACAGTAATGAGATACCTTAATCCAAGGGGAAGGGGGCGACAGTAATGTGTTACGATCCAGGTTTGAGCTAGGTCGCCATTTGTTACGATCCAGGTTCTCAAAGACACAGGGCTCTTCAACATTGGACTAGATAATGGCAAAAATGCAACAACGGTAACACTAGATCCAACCCCTGCCTTAAACACTGGAAAACAAAACACCATTACCGCCCTGAGTCATGCCTGGACAACAAGGTATCCTATGACTCGGTAACTGGTGCACACACACTAGGCTGACGCTCGATGAAACAGCCTATTCTCAAACAGTAAAAGATTACTCGATTAGGTTACACAAAGAAAAGATAGTTAACGTGATTAATTAATAGATAGATACTATTAATACTACTCAATACTAGGTAGATACTCAAATAACTGGCACTCCTGTATTAAAGAAAGTGCAATGCTAGTCCTGCAACATCAACTGGAAACTTCTGAAATAAGTCTGATGCTGGGAAGATGTTCGTAAAAAATCTTGAACAATTATAATGCAGAATACGGGTCACAATAAATACTAGGACATATAGTAATAATAGGCAGGCGAATAATAAAGACTGCGCAAAGGTAGTAATGCTCGACAACTAAAGAAATGCTTCGTGACACAACGCAACAGCCTACTAGGGTTTTGCAACTCAACAACAACCTCGGCTCAAAACTGCAGCGAATAATAATGTTGCATACATATAATAATGGAGCTTATCTCTAACCAGTGTCTGCTTAGTTAATAAAGTCTAGCTGGGGTATCAAGGCAGGGCAACAATGGGCGAGCATGCGGCTCGTAGCCTAACGTTGTCCGAAGGTGGTATAATGAAGATTACGTTATATGACGGGGATGCTCTCTTGATAAATCTAGGTCTCTAGTACCTAGTTCTATCCTGGCGATCCCTCAGTAAGTCAACACAAAGAGGCAGCACTATGTTGTGAGGGATAGGCTATGGCCCTCTCACACCACAGCGCTGTGCTCGCAAGGTAAACCCACCCAAAGACAACTTAGGCTCCCACAGTACCTGTCGATGTCGTGCAGGGCTTAGCTAACACTGCACACATCGGAGACGACGACACAGTAACCTTACCCCTAGTCTAGCTTTAAATAACCCAGCAGAATCACTCAACACCTTGCCAGGGAGACATATACCGGTCTACAACCTTCCCGAGAGAGGACACACACGGAAAAGTCAGTCTCTCCAAACCTCATTAAAGCCTAATACATGGAAATATCTGAGAGCTTCGCGCACAATACGACTGGCCGACGGTGAACGTCTATGCTGAAACCAGAAGGGATGTTGAGTTTAATAAAGATTAGAGAATGAGAAAGGAGAAGTCGAGAGAGAGAAATAGTATGCAAAGTGGCGAGTATGGGGGACAGAATTGCAAAGGATGTAGACGAAACGCGTGTCAGGCAAGCTCTGAGCTGGTAAAGAACATGCGGCCGCGATGGGCAGGGACTAGTTGAACACCCGGCCGCCAACGCCGTCAGCGCCCAAGCGAGCCGCGGCATAGCTGCCCCCCTCCCCCCCCCCCCCCCCGCTGCCAGGTGTACTCCCTCACCCTCTCTCGCTCGCTTCCCACACAAGCAACATTTATATTATAGTGAATATAAAATATAAGGCGCGGTCACAGACCAAAACAAAGACCATTTCTAGACTGTCTGTGGCAACACGACCCTAATGAAATAAAGCAGATCATTCTAGGACAACTGTAGCCTATCCCCCCATCCTGGCGAGCGCTAGCGAGCTGCAATGCCCCACGCAACCATTCTGCCAGCGCCGGGAGGCGTCACAAATGAGATACCTTAATCCAAGGGGAAGGGGGCGACAGTAATGAGATACCTTAATCCAAGGGGAAGGGGGCGACAGTAATGAGATACCTTAATCCAAGGGAAAGGGGGCGACAGTAATGAGATACCTTCATCCAAGGGGAAGGGGGCGACAGTAATGAGATACCTTAATCCAAGGGGAAGGGGGCGACAGTAATTAGATTACTTCCGGTGGACCCGCTCTCATTCTACATTATGTTAAGGGAGCCCAGACGGCATTGTGCAGCATAATTTACTGGTTCCGCTCAATGGTTTAAGGATGTGGTTTAGTTTGCTCTTTAAACCACTATCGAACTTAACAAAAAATACCCACAAGACCCCCCTTCGATATAAATCTGTACATTTTTCGGTAGAAAAATTTCCCGGCCGAAGGCTGATTCCTCTTCAAGTACAGGCTCGCCATCGCTCGCTACCTAAATGGCACGAAAGGTTTTAATATTGGCATAGAAATTGGGCAAACGGTATGCAAATCGCCAAACTAATGGGGCGAATGTCTTGGAATCTCATAACTAATAGGGCTAAACATGAGGGAGGAGGAGGACTCGAATAACCAACTGCCTCCCCTTAATCCATGAATTTTAAGAATAGAAGGGAACACTTGGCAAAATTAACTTTAGCTAAATCCCTAATTGAATATATTGCCTCTGTGTTTACAAGGGAAAATATCATTGAAATTCCAATTCCTGGATTAGTGCATGAAGGTAAAGTTCTTGCCAGACATACTTTATATGTACATATACTTTATGTACCCCAGAGGAGGTAGCAAAAATAATAGTTAAGGTAAAGGGCTTCAAGCCATCTGGCCCAGATGGCTTTCTTCCCAGGTTATACGAGAAGTGCAAGATGAAAACGCATCTTTCTTAGCAGAAACCTTTAATAAATCACTGGAAAATAGAGAGGTGTGGCAGAGTGGTCTTGCCACTGGTCTGGTAATCCAAAGGTCCCGGGTTCAAATCCCGATGTATCAATGGGAAGATATTATTGGGATGGAATTTGTGCTGTACCTAGTATCAGTGCATTACCACAAAGCCCACCGAATCGCCAATGAAATACCCCAATTGTTCCCTGATTAAATAGCACTGTATGAATATTCCCATATTCAAAATATGTTATAGGGTTGCAATGCCTGGTGAGTTATCTGCTCAACAGGGGGCGGTGTGTGTGTGTGTAAGAGTGAGAGTCTGAGTGTAGGGGGTGACACAGTGAAGCACGGGAATGAGGTGGCTTCAGAGATGGGGTCGCTTCGGGCCATGAGTGAGCACCGTGCCTCATGTGAAGGCAAGATGGCAGGTATTCGTTGTACTGTACTCTACGTGCTTCACATGTCTCACTCCCTAGACTGGAGCAAGATCTCACGGGTTTCACTGCTCATTGTACAGCGGTGAATGTCCAGGCTCTCGGCCTGTGCCCGAGAGGGAGTAACTTGGAATATAGAAGAAAAAAAAAAAAAAAAAAAATGAACAAAAAAGGGCATCGGAGGTGTCCCTAAGATTATTGGCCAATTACCATGACTTCTATCATACCTTTAGATGGGTTACTAGTAAACAAGAAAGTTGACTACCTGGAAATCCACATCTTAATTACATAGTCCAACAAGGATTCAGGCGACACCAATCACATCATACCAATTTGTTGGAGTGTGTCCATGATATGCTTGGTATGCATTATACAGTTACTTTATAATACATTATATTGTTTGTGTATTTTCTTGTGTATTTTCTTTTACTTGGCTTTATTTTTTGATATAGATTGTCCATACAATCTTAACACAAAAACAAGCAAAGTACCAGAACAAAAAACAGGATACAAATGAATATAGTAGTGTACTAGAATGAATATGGTAGTGTACTAGAATGAATATGGTAGTGTACTAGAATGAATATGGTAGTGTACTAGATTGAATATGGTAGTGTACTAGAATGAGCGTAACTGTATGATCAATATCAAGAAACTACAGGTACAATTGTGTCAATTCAATGATATTTCTCTTCAATACAGACATTTTGCGCCATATTACCTATGGTTGTGGCCTTGTGAACACACCATAAGGCTGTACGAATAAATAAAGGGAATAAGACATCTCCAAGTAAGAAAACAAAAACTCCTCTTATCCTTTTTGTACAGGTGATGTCTATTTTATTTAATTGCCACTACATTTAGACTATTTCATAAAGCTTAGGAAGGATATATGGTTGCTAAAATAAACAACGCTTTTCATACTCTGCTGTATATTAAAGTGAAACTCCGAATATGTACTATAAACCTTGTCTCTCGCCCTTATCCCATCATTCCCTCCAGATAATGAACTTGGAGAGAGACTTATGAGCAAGATACCGGACTCCTCCAGTTAAAAGGGGGAGGTAGTTGCTTTTTCTGGACCCCCTTCTCCTTCGTGTTTAGTCCCATTAGTGTTCATGTTTTAAGACGTTCGCCCCATTAATTTGTCTATTCTAAAACCTTTCGGCCCATTCCTTTAACAATATCAAGACCTTTAGTGTCATTCAGGTGTCGATTTTATTCCTGGCGAGCGATAGCGAGCCTATAATTTAGAAGGAACCTGCCATCGGCCGGGATATTTTTCTACCGAAAAATTTAGAGATTTATCACGATGGGGGTATTTTTGAAAGGTGGGTGGAGGTCTCGCCAGGAAAAAAAATAGTATAAGTAATATATAAATGATAAAAAAAAAAATCGGAGAGAGACTTGTGACCAAGACACCTGACTCCTCTAGTTAACTATATCTCCCTCACTTTCTTGACTTATGACCAAGACACCTGACTCCTCTAGTTAACTATATCTCCCTCACTTTCTTGACTTATGACCAAGACACCTGACTCCTCTAGTTAACTATATCTCCCTCACTTTCTTGACTTATGACCAAGACACCTGACTCCTCTAGTTAACTATATCTCCCTCACTTTCTTGACTTATGACCAAGACACCTGACTCCTCTAGTTAACTATATCTCCCTCACTTTCTTGACTTATAACCAAGACACCTGACTCCTCTAGTTAACTATATCTCCCTCACTGGGCGGGTGCCCAACACCGAAAAGGGTTGAAATAGGGGAGCTATCCCCCCGCCAAAGGCGGCTTTCTAGGGCCTTTCCTAGCTGATGCTGAGAGGATTGGGTTCTAGTCATGTGGTGATGGGCTGGTCTATCAGAGTGAGAACTGAGCAATCTCTGCCATACCCATAGCTTACTCTGACTGTTACTTTTACTTATATATTTTCTAGATCTCAAGTGACGGCGTCTCTAACGTGGATTGACCTCCCAATCTACCAAGATTGGAAGCCAAAGCATCACATTTTTCCCTTGCCCCTCAACTTTCTCTTCATAATTGCTGAGGGACACAGGGCCCTGGGTGGGGCTTTGGTTTCCCGGGCATTTCCGCACCCTCCTCAGCTCCCCGCCATGGAGTGGCTTCGGTCACCCAGGCTTTATTGTGGTCGGCGGGGAGGGTTCTGTGGGGGCGCTCGGTTATGGCCTTGGCCTTGCTCAGGGCCTTGGGGCTGTTCGGCCAGGCAGCTTGGGGAACAACAACAACAACGCCCCCCCCCCCCCCCTATCTCTCTATCTCTCTCTCTCTCTCTCGCTCTCTCGCTCTCTCGCTCTCTCTCTCTCTCTCTCTCTCTCTCTCTCTCTCTCTCTCTCTCTCTCTCTCTCTCTCTCTCTCTCTCTCTCTCTATTTCTCCCCAAGTAGATCCAAATATGCATCTTGACAGCAGTATAATATATTTCTCCCCAAGTAGATCCAAATATGCATCTTGACAGCAGTATAATATATTTCTCTCCAAGTAGATCCAAATATGCATCTTGACAGCAGTATAATATATTTCTCCCCAAGTAGATCCAAATATGCATCTTGACAGCAGTATAATATATTTCTCTCCAAGTAGATCCAAATATGCATCTTGACAGCAGTATAATATTTTTCTCTCCAAGTAGATCCAAATATGCATCTTGACAGCAGTATAATATATTTCTCCCCAAGTAGATCCAAATATGCATCTTGACAGCAGTATAATATATTATTTTCTCCCCAATAGATCCCTATATGCATCTTGACAGCAGTATAATAGATTTCTCCCCAAGTAGATCCCTATATGCATCTTGACAGCAGTATAATATATTTCTCTCCAAGTAGATCCAAATATGCATCTTGACAGCAGTATAATATATTTCTCCCCAAGTAGATCCAAATATGCATCTTGACAGCAGTATAATATATTTCTCCCCAAGTAGATCCAAATATGCATCTTGACAGCAGTATAATATATTTCTCCCCAAGTAGATCCAAATATGCATCTTGACAGCAGTATAATATATTTCTCTCCAAGTAGATCCAAATATGCATCTTGACAGCAGTATAATATATTTCTCCCCAAGTAGATCCCTATATGCATCTTGACAGCAGTATAATATATTTCTCTCCAAGTAGATCCAAATATGCATCTTGACAGCAGTATAATATATTTCTCTCCAAGTAGATCCAAATATGCATCTTGACAGCAGTATAATATATTTCTCCCCGAGTAGATCCAAATATACATCTTGACAGCAGTATAATATATTTCTCTCCAAGTAGATCCAAATATGCATCTTGACAGCAGTATAATATATTTATCTCCAAGTAGATCCCTATATGCATCTTGACAGCAGTATACTATATTTCTCTCCAAGTAGATCCAAATATACATCTTGACAGCAGTATACTATATTTCTCTCCGAGTAGATCCAAATATACATCTTGACAGCAGTATACTATATTTCTCTCCAAGTAGATCCAAATATACATCTTGACAGCAGTATAATATATTTCTCTCCGAGTAGATCCAAATATACATCTTGACAGCAGTATAATATATTTTTACAATACCAAATTCGCATTTAATTTTTATATTTGTACTTGCCATGACTCAAAAAAGATATACATTTCTTAAGATAATCATGAACGTTCTTGTATAATTATACACTATAGTATATTTGTGAACGTCTGGTGAAGGTATTGAGGGATAAGCCTTTGTAACGGAACCTCGTATGTAGTTATCGAAGAGTGTTGAGAGGGGAGAAAGGGTGATGGAGAGAGAGAGAGGAAGCTGTTGGAGTGGCTTTGTTCGTTCCATACCAAGATAATGGCTCATATTACAAACATTTATTTTTGTCAGATTTAAACACATTTGAAGTGACAAAATATGCAAGTAGATATTGAGGATCTTAATTGTAGCGAGTGCCTCCTCCAGAGCTGACAGAGTGACAGGGCCAAAATCAAGGCACGTTCCAGCCAAAATGCCTGGACCCACACAGTTTGAAGCAGCTTAAGTCAAAGGAAGAGGGAAAGACTGATTCTGGGAGAGAGCTCCAGAGCTCAGCTGTTGAATAGAAGAAAGACTGAGAATAACGTTTCTCTTGAGTTGGAGAGTTGCACAGAGTAGGGGTGGGATTGCGTTGCAAGACGGGCAGTACGTACCCTACGTAAAGGAGGTGGTATACAGTACACTGGGAGAGCTCTGAGGAACATTGATTATTGTAGTAGCGATAGAATAGCGAGAGAGATGCAACATTGCGGCGAAGAGAGAGAGAATGCAGACAGTTGGCGAGTGGACGGGAGTAAATGATACGAAAGGCTTTCCTTTCTACTTTGTCTAGGAGTACGGTGTGAGTGGATCCTCCCCACACATGTGAACAATACTCAATACAAGGATGCACTGTGCTCCTGTACAGAGCAAGAATCTGTGCATGGGCAAAGAACCCCTTGATGCGGTTGAACACACCCAGCTTCTGGGAGGTTGCCTTAGCAAGACTGGAAATATGGTCCTTCCAAGTGAGAGCAGAAGAAAAAGAGACTCCGAGAATATTGAGAGAAGATGAAGGATTGATTTTTGTATTGTTGAAGAATAAGGGATTGTCCTCTGGGTGTTCCCGACGGGTAGTAAGATGGAGAAATTGGGTTTTGGAAGCATTAAAGGCAACAAGGTTTTCACTGCTCCAATTGGTAATAGTAGTTAGATTAGAAGATAAGTGTTGCATAGCTGGGGCGTTCTGGAAAGCTAATCGAGTAGTGTAAGGTAGAGTCGTCTGCGTATGAATGGATGGGACTGGAGGTACAGTTGAGAAGATCATATATGAAAATTGAAAAGAGAATGGGAGATAGGATAGAGCCCTGAGGAACACCGGAGTTGATAGGATGAGGAAGTGAGCGATGGCTGTCCATAACCGCAGCTATGGAACGGCCGGAAAGGAAATTGGAGACAAAGTCACAGATGGAGGGATAGAAGCCGAAGGATGGTAGTTTAGAAATTGAAGATTTGTGTCAAGACTCAATCGAAGGCCTTCGATATGTCTAGCGCAACAGAAAAAGTCTTACCGAAGTCCCGAAAGGAGGATGACCAAGAGTTGGTAAGGTGTGAAAGAAGATAACCAGTAGAGCGCGACCCTTAACCCTTGTCTATCGGCGCGCAACTTATGTCGTGTGAAAGAAATTTGGAGTAAGTGGCGGTTCACAACTTATGTCGTGTGCCATTTTCAGCACGTAATGTTGCAGAGAGAGAGAGAGCTGAGCGGTGTGAGGAGCGTAGTAAGGCTATGCCCATCGCACACCACCGCGGTGGGCCAACTGAGGTGAAAACCACCCTTCCTTTCCCCCTCACACTCGCTACACAGGGAATTATGTAGGGAAAATACCTAATTACATGGTTTTTGCATTCGTGTTGCGCGATCGTTGCAAGAAAACTAGCGGTCATACAAGGATGGTTGGGCTGTCATTGGAAAGCTCTGTTTATGCCCTTTCAGGGATAGATACTTGTTTTACGCTCTGGATCTTATTTAGGCATGAAAATGATCACGTAAACAACCCTATTTAGGGTAAAAACACCCCGCTGGGCGGTACATATAAATTACCGCCTAGGCCGCTCGTTAGGTGTTAAGGAAGCCATACTGGCAATTTGAGAGTAGGGTATGGGTATATAAATGCTTAAGAAATGTTGAGGTAAGAATAGTTTTAAAAGCTTTAGAGATGCAAGAAATTAGAGCAATTGGACGATAGTTGGAGGATTGAGAGCGGTCGCCCTTCTTTGGGACAGGTTGAATGAGAGCAAATGTCCAGCAAGAAGGGAAGATGCTAGAGGAGAGACAGAGACGGAGACTCCCCTAGGCAGGGAGTCAGCACGGAAGCACAGTTTTTGAGTACAACAGGAGGAACACTTTCCGGTCAGTAAGCCTTCTTAGTACTTAGCCCAGAGAGGATGGGATGTACATCCTTGGAAGAGAATATAATGTTAGGAGAGATGGGGATGGAGAGGGAGGAACAGCACTGGAATCATCCAAAGTTGAGTTTTCATCGAAAGTTTTAGCATAGAGTTCAGCTTTGTCAGAGAAAGAAGTGACAGTAGTGCCATCAGAGTGGAAAAGAAGAGGGAAAGACGCAGAAGAAAAATTGTTGGAGAGGTTTTTGGCTGGATGCCAGAAGCCTTGGGAAGCGCTAGAATTGGATACAATTCTACAATAGTCTGCTCAAATTCTTACCTTGTCTCATTCAGTAGCTGGGCAATATGTCCCTTATCTATTGATTACATAAGCTAAATATATACTCTCAAAAACTCTTAGGAAATTACTACATATATTTAACTAATATTGATCGGGCTATCTGAACCTAGCACTATTTCTAACTAAATACCTTTTTCTATTTTAACCAAATGAAAGCTAAACTTCAACTCTTGGTTTATTTATTGCATCATTTTTTTTTTTAAAGGTCTGCATGAGAAGGCACATAAATTATTTAGTGAGTCAGAATGGTCAGTAAAGAACATTCTTTCTCTCTCATTAATTATTTTCGGGCCCTCAAGGGCCCATTAATTAAAGTATTGATTAGTAAAATCTTTCTCCTTCCCCCAGCTTCTACCATCTCAGCGCCGGCCAATACACTCTGCTAAATTCTTCTGTTCCATTCACCACCTGGTTCCGGTTCTGGACGGCTTGGGATGTGGTGTGTAAACGTGCTATATGGGTACACACTACTGGATACCTCGGGTGGATTTGTGCAAAGGCTGAGCGGTTGATATTCTCCTTGACTTTAATATATGCTGCTTCTACCACATTCAGTTGGCCAGGAATTATCTCTTAAGTTATCTCCCTATATCGGTTGGGAAGGATGGGAGGCTTGTGGGTAATGCCTTTAGAGGGATGTTCTCTTGACTGCTTCATTTCAGTGTCTGACTCCTCCGGCCACGACCCCCTCCTTAAATACCCGCCCCTCACGGCAGGTAGCGCGCTGATTGGCTGAGACGCATGGGCGGAGTCACCGGTGTGCGCACGGCAGCTTTGAAGTTTTCTCTCTCTTTCCTCTTATCTTATTTAGTCGTAATAATATCCTGGCAGGGCTTTTTCCACATTTGTATATGGCTGACGGGAGAATAAGGCTGGCACCGTGGTAATACAATTATTTTTGCCGGGATATATAATATGGGAAGCGAATGAGGGCAAGTTATAACTTAGCTGCTTCTTACTCAACAGAGTTTGAAAGTCGGCAGGCTCCAGGCGACGACGCTGATTGGCTGTCACATTAGATATGTTTGTGTGACATTCTGGGTGACTTTTTCCATGGTTTTCTTGGGAAAATACTGCTCTTTGATCGGTGCTTAAAATTCTCACTTTCGTTATTATTATTATTTGAATTTTAGGGTGAAGCCACCGCGACATCTGAGTAGTTAACCAAAACGTCTCTTAACTTAAATAGTCTTTGACATCGAGAATATAATATGATAACAGTAATTAGAGTTAACTTATATATATATATATATATATATATATATATATATATATATATATATATATATATATATATTATATATACATTATGCATGCATCCTCTACTCTTCTGGATAATGTGAAAATGTACTTTGAATTACCTTTGTTACGTAAACTATTTATTCTTCCCCTTCCCGTATCATTAATTTCGCATCTCTTACCCAAATTGTCTTCACCCTTCTTAGTTTGTTGCCCTTATTAATATGTGCATGTGTTATATTTGTCTGTTCTTAATTGTGTATGGTCTTTTAGTTTCTGTTTTATAATTTAAGTTTCTTGTCCACCATATTCTTATATTATCTGTTTATGTTTTTCTTGTTCGAATGTCTTGTTGTTTATGCCTCATTAATCGCTTACAGGACTATAGCACATGAAGAGTATGTGTATCATAATTTCAAAGGATACACGCAATGTCACGCACACAAAAAATTGTAACTAAGAACTCATACCTGTGAATGTTTGTACACGCACACACAATTATAATTACCGAAATATGATATATATCTCTATCTATCTATATAATAATTTTATAATATAATATAATATATAAAATATAATATAACATAATATAAAGTATAATATAAAGATTGACATTACATTACAACGAAGACACATAATTATGTATAAATGAATTTTATAATAATAATACATTTGTTTCATGTTTAATATTTCCAAAAACTTAAGGAACCCTCGAGAATAAATCTTCGCTATTTAATTTGCATGTGTGAAGAGTTTGAGAGCGTGGGTGTATATATAAGTAAATACAAGTGTAAAGAGTTTGAGAGCGTGGGTGTATATATAAGTAAATACAAGTGTAAAGAGTTTGAGAGCGTGGGTGTATATATAAGTAAATACAAGTGTAAAGAGTTTGAGAGCGTGGGTGTATATATAAGTAAATACAAGTGTAAAGAGTTTGAGAGCGTGGGTGTATATATATAAGTAAATACAAGTGTAAAGAGTTTGAGAGCGTGGGTGTATATATAAGTAAATACAAGTGTAAAGAGTTTGAGAGCGTGGGTGTATATATAAGTAAATACAAGTGTAAAGAGTTTGAGAGCGTGGGTGTATATATAAGTAAATACAAGTGTAAAGAGTTTGAGAGCGTGGGTGTATATATAAGTAAATACAAGTGTAAAGAGTTTGAGAGCGTGGGTGAATATATAAGTAAATACAAGTGTAATGAGTTTGAGAGCGTGGGTGTATATATAAGTAAATACAAGTGTAAAGAGTTTGAGAGCGTGGGTGTATATATAAGTAAATACAAGTGTAAAGAGTTTGAGAGCGTGGGTGTATATATAAGTAAATACAAATGTAAAGAGTTTGAGAGCGTGGGTGTATATATAAGTAAATACAAGTGTAAAGAGTTTGAGAGCGTGGGTGTATATATAAGTAAATACAAGTGTAAAGAGTTTGAGAGCGTGGGTGTATATATAAGTAAATACAAGTGTAAAGAGTTTGAGAGCGTGGGTGTATATATAAGTAAATACAAGTGTAAAGAGTTTGAGAGCGTGAGTGTATATATAAGTAAATACAAGTGTGTGTCGAGCTAACGACTTTGAACCTCTTAAAGGGAGATTCATATTTATATATTCAATTTTGCATTTATGTATTACTTTCTTTAGTTTCTTCCGAAGACCTTCATCTTACAAAAATATCCCCAAAACCCCCCTTCGAGATAATTTGTTACATCTTTCGGTAGAATAATGTTCCGGGCAAAGGACGGTTCCGCAACTTTAAAGGTTTTCTATACAAACGCTCGTAGCATACGCAATAAATTTTCAGATTTAGAGGAACTAGTGTTTACTGAAAATTATGATGTGATTGGTATAACAGAATCTTGGCTCAATACAGTAGATAGAGACTTTTTTGCAGAGTATTCACTTCCCGGTTATGTAATGTTTGAGAAAAGCCGAATAAATAAAAATGGAGGTGGCGTTTTATTTTATATCAAAGAAAGTCTTAACCCGACCCTCTTGTCAAAACCTCAAATTGTGAACGTCGACACATCTTTTGTGCTAATAAAGAATAATAAAGGTACAAAAATAATACTTGCATTAATATACAGACCTCCAGCTCAATCAGTGCAAACTGACCGAGAAATTTATGAACAAATTGCAGATGTAAGTAACTCACAAGATACCGTATTTTTTGGCGACTTTAATTTACCTGTGACCAAGTGGGGCGATACCCTTACTTCACACTCCGGACATGACTTGTATACGAACTTGCAAGAGAGTTCGCTTTATCAATTTGTTCGAACACCGACCCGTGGTAATAACGATCTTGACATTGTACTTGCAACAAAAGAAGAATTAATAGAGAATTTGAATGTTGGTGATGAATTCAGTAACCGCGACCATCGTACGATAACTTTCACTTTAAAGTTTACTAGTAACGAACCAAATAGTAGCATCGACAAAGTCCCTAATTTCAAGAAAGCAAACTTTCATAAACTTAGAGCTATGTTTAAAGAAACTGACTGGAGCTTTTTAATTAACAATAACGACATAAATACATCTTGGAAGTTATTCGAAACCACTTACCTAAAAGCAGTGCAAGACTGCATACCATCGAAAATACGACGTCCAGGCCATAATAATAAGCCCAAATGGTGGAATAAAGATATTTCAAACTGCCTGCTTGCTAAAAAAATTGCTAATGATAGATTAAAATCCTCACAAAATGACGAAGAACGGGTGAAATTTGTAGAGCTACGACGCAAAGCCAAAAAGTTAATTAAGCAAAGTAAAAAGACCCTAGAGTTACATATTGCGAATCAAAGTAAAACAAACCCGAAAGAATTCTATAGTTATATCAGAAAGAAAAAAGTAGTTACTTCAACTGTTGGACCGTTAGTCGATGAAAATGGAGAATACACCAAAAACGAAGTACAAATGAGTAATGCCCTCAATACCTTCTTTGCATCAGTTTTTACAACAGAAGACCTCAGTGATATCCCTACACCATCGCCGATTCAGATTGATAATTCAGATGTTCTAAGCAATATCACCGTTACAGAGAGAGAAGTATTGAATTGTTTAGATAAACTCCAGGTAAATAAAACGCCTGGACCTGATACAATCTCGCCTAGAGTTCTAAAGGAAGCTAAGGATGAGCTCTCCAAACCACTGACATTACTATTCAATAAATCCTTGCAGTCTGGAACTATGCCTGATCAGTGGAAGATAGCCAACGTAACACCGATATTCAAAAAAGGCAGCAAATCCCTACCCAGTAACTATCGTCCAATTAGCTTAACCTCAGTTGTATGTAAAATGCTAGAAACGGTCATACGAGACAGACTCGTAAATCACTTAGAGGAAAATAACATACTTAAAGATACTCAACACGGCTTTCGTAAAAAACGTTCCTGTTTAACAAACCTCTTTGACTTCTTCCACGATATCCTCAACCTCTACGATGAGAGTAAAGCTGTAGATATTATATACCTTGATTTTCAAAAGGCCTTTGACAAAGTTCCCCACAAACGTTTACTGCTAAAACTAAAAGCGCATGGAATACAAGACGGTGTGTTGAAATGGATAGAAAATTGGCTCAGCGACAGAAAGCAAAGAGTAGTCATAAATGGTAAGGCATCTAAATGGACCAATGTAAGTAGCGGGGTACCCCAGGGATCGGTACTAGGACCAATTATCTTTCTAATTTACATCAACGACATAGATGAGGGTCTCACCTGTACAATCTCAAAATTTGCTGATGATACAAAAATTGCAAATAGCGTACTCTCAAAAGATCAAGTTGACGATATGCAACACAATCTAGATAAATTGTCACATTGGGCCCAAATTTGGCAAATGAGTTTCAATGCGGATAAATGTAAAGTACTACATAGCGGATACCTAAATGAGAAAGCAAACTATTCGATGAATGGCACTCCGCTTAAGAATGTAAACAAAGAAACCGATCTGGGAGTAACAATATCGAGTAACCTAAAACCGAGTCAACAATGTTCAGAAGTTGTTAAGAAGGCAAACAAAATAATTGGCTTTATAGGCAGATCATTTGAGCATAAATCCAAAGACGTAATCCTAACCCTTTACAATTCCTTAGTCCGCCCTCTTCTGGAATACTGCGTTCAATGCTGGTGCCCTTATTACCAAAAAGACATAAACAAGCTAGAACGAGTTCAACGTAGAGTTACCAAAATGATACCTAGCCTAAAGAACAAACCATACGAAGAGCGTCTTAGAGAATTAAATTATTTCCTTTAACCCAGCGCAGATTAAGAGGTGACTTAATTCAAGTGTTCAAAATCATCAAAGGCATCGACAATATGAACTGTAGTAAGTACTTCACAATCGACCAATCTAATTACACGCGGGGAAACGGTTGCAAAATTATTGGTAAATCTTTTAACTCACACGAATCTAAGAATTTCTTCTTCAATCGAGTTGTCAACTTGTGGAATGGGCTTCCCCGAGACGTTATAGACTGCAGCACCGTTGATTCATTTAAATTCCGCCTAGACAAATATCTCTCATCAAACCCGCGACTGACTGCGTTTGTAAATGAATAACTTTATTTTATCCTCCCCTCAGTTACTAACCCATATGTCCCCTACTAACTTCCTAGTCCTGCCACGTTAGTGGCAGGGCAGTAGTTCCCTTTCCAATGTTCCCTTACCCACTCTAAACCACTGTTTGGACACTTGATCCTCAGTGTTTTGGAGGACAAGCAGCCTAGAAGGGTCACTATATATGTTGTTGCTTGATTTCCTTTGTACTCCTTTGTACTCCTTTGTTCCTACTAAATTGTAAGCTCGCTATCACTCACTACAAAAAAAAAAAAAAAATAGACACCTAAATATCACAAAGGCTCAAAATCGCCAAAGTAATAGATCGAGCGTATTCAAATCTCAAACCTAATTAGACTAAACATGAGGGAGAAGGAGGTCCAGTAAAAACAAACCTCCCCTTCAACATGAAAGTGTGCATGGCGGCTAAGGGGTCTGGTTAATGAAGTGAAGTGGCGGCTTTCAACCACTTAAGGGGGAGTTTTGATTTTTCTGGACCCCTTTGTCTCCCATAAGTTTTGAGATTTTAAGACGTTTGCTCTATTAGTTTGGCGATTTTAATACCTGTTGTGTCATTTAGGTGCTTATTTTTGTTTTCCTGGTGAGCGAAAACGAGCCTGTAATTTAGGAGGAAAATGTACAAATTTATCTTGAAATGAGGTTTCAGGGATATTATTATTATTTTATTTTTTGTTAAATCTGGATGGAGGGTTTGAGAGGAAATGAACCAACAAATACAATTTTCCCCTTAGCATAAATGTACCCCTAGTCCCAAGCAATGTGGCCAAAATGGATTCAGAGGCAAGATATATCAACTTCCCACCTCAAAAGATGGAGGAATACTGCCTCTCCCAGCTTGTGAGGGCTTGGATATAAGCTGAGATTTTTTTTTTTCTTTTTTTTCTTTTTTTTAAGAGACAATGAACGGAGGAAGGAAAAACACAGATAAAACAAAAAAGGTCCATGTGCCTAAAGGCATCCTCCATTCATAAAAATTTTGTAACAACTGGATTTAAACTGTTCTAGATTGTAAGTTTGTGGAAAGCAACTCGAGGGAAGTGAATTCCAAAGAGTAGTAGCTCTGGGGATAAATGAATTTTGATAAGCAGAAGTTCTGCATTGTGGAGGAGAAAGTGTAAATTCATGGGCGCTCTCAGCTGCCCTAGTTCTACGGGGAAAGATGTGGAGAGGCGGCACAATTGAAGCAAGTTCCTCAGTACAATTGTTGTGAAAATATCTGTAGAATAATGCAAGGGATGCAACGTTTCTTCGTATGGATAATGTAGGAAGGTCCTGTGTGATTGCAGGGTTATTGATTAATCTAATTGCTTTATTTTGAATTTTGTCCAACTGCCTCAATGCAACCACTCCACTTCCACTCCACAAAGGTGAACAGTAATCCATCTGAGAACGCACATGACTTTTATATATTACGGCCAACTGCTCGTCAGTGAAGAATTCTCGAACTCTGTACAGGAGTCCCAGTTGCCAAGGTCTTAGAGCAGTGCTCAAATGTCGTGGTACCAGGCACTGCCTGATACTGGCAGTTACAAGGATCGTATATTACCGACGGCTGGCAGCCGTTGCTTGGAGTGGGGAGTGATTTATAAGAACATAACATAAGAAAATGGGAGTCTGCAGAAAGCCGATCGGTCCACACAAGGCAGATCCCTGTGACACCCAACCCCAATTACAAGGCCTAATTATAGACCCAACCCAGCAATAACCTGAGGACTGACCCCACCAAAACGGTCAGAGATTACCACAAGATTACGGGGTCGGCTGAGCGCCGATTTGCCCACATCCGGCAGATTCCCCCTCATATCCAACCCTTCTCGTCCATATGCCTATCTAATTTTATCTTAAAGCTCCATACCGTTCTTGATCATACCATATCACTCGGTAGCTTATTCCACATGTCTACAACTCGGTTACCAAACCAATATTTGCCTATATCTTTTCTGAAACGAGATTTATCTAATTTGAAACCATTTGTTAGAGTTTTTTTCGCTATCACTGAGCCAAAGTATATTTTTCATGTCCCCTTTATTAATCCCACTAACCCACTTGAACACTTCTGTCATATCCCCTCTAACTCTGCGTCTTTCTAACAAATGTAAGCCTAATTTTTTCAACCTTTCTTCATATGGTAGATTTCTAATATTGTGAATCATTTTTGTCATTCTTCGCTGTACTCTCTCCAACGAATCTATGTCCATTCTGTAATAAGGACACCAACATTGGACAGCATAATCCACATGAGGTCTCACTAATGATAAGTAAAGTTTTAAGATAACATCGGCAGTTCTGTTACTGACATTCCTTGAGATGAACCCGAGAATCCTGTTCGCCTTGTTATGAACGCTTATATAGTTTCTAGGCTTCAAATCGTTGCTAAAAAACACACCAAAATCTTTCTCGCAGTCTGAGTTTTCTAATTCCGTATTAGCTAGTTTATATTTTGCATTAGTATTCGTCTTCCCTATCTTTAATTCCTTGCATTTGTCAATGTTAAAACTCATCTGCCAATTTACTGACCATTCGTGTAAGGTATCTAGATCCCTTTGGAGGCACTCTATGTCGCTATCTGAATCTATTATTTTCCCCATTTTGGTATCGTCTGCGAATTTACTTATCCTACTAGTTATACCTAAATCAAGGCCATTCATGTATATAACAAACAACAGAGGAACCAATACAGATCACTGGGGGACACCACTTTTGACTGCTCTCTGACGGCTCTCTGCCGTCGCTGGTATTGGACGGGTTGACCCATTCAGTACTGGTGTCATCCTATTAATTATATTCTGGTAATGACTAGACCATTCTATTCAGCTTATGGATAACCTCTAGCAATGATAAGGCTTCAAACTATATATGGTAGTTCAAACCCTCCCACCAAGCGAAGGTATTTTCGTTAATTCCAGACGAAAATCGTAATTTTACCATAAATATCGTTATTACTTATTCATATGCGCCTATTTTATGATTAATATGAAGATATTAACATGTAACAGCAATGAAACAAGTGTGAATAGTATTTGGGGGTGAAAAAGACGTACTATTGCTGACCGTTTGTATCAAGAAGTGAGAACCGGCACTACGTATACCCTCTCTCTCTCCTTTCCCAATCGATACTGTGGTCTTGCAAGTGAAGTCTCTCTGTTGCTAGGTTTGGACACATGTGGAGGAGTGCTAGAATGTATGTAGGGGTATTATCTCACTTAATCACATTATGCTTTGTTTTGAGTGCCAGTGGGTGCTTTGAAAGGAATTTGTTATGCCTAACCTCTTAAGAGTCCTACTGCCTTCGCCCAGTAAAACCTCTTAAGAGTCTCGGCGCCTTTCCCGGGTTAAGCTGCATAATATCTAAATATAGCGAGAATATTATATAACACACGTCGCTGGTACTCAAATTGGTACTGCAAACGTCTGCATGCCAGCGAAGTGTTCTGGTAGTGAAGGGATCGATTGTGTGGCCAGAGGGACCTGAACATTTATAGAGGAAAGATATGGTGTACAGGCACCCGCAGTAGTTCACCTCTCTTGGTTGACCATCTAACTTTAAAGGGAGACGGTTGTAATTTATGAGCATCTGACCTTCGGCTGGGACATTTTGTTATTAACAAAATTTACAAATTTATCTTGAAGAGGGGCCTCGTGGGTGATTTTGTTTTAAGTTTGGAGGAGGTCTTGGGAGGAAAAAATATATACTGTATACAAATAAATAAACAAATTAATATGCCCATCCCCCCGTAACCCATGCAGTACCAGTAAAGTCTTCTTCATCTGCACACTTTGAAACAATTGAATTAGCTTAGGAAGGATTGAGGTAGCTCAAAGGATTAAATGAGATATTCTGTAGCCTTTTAATTGTTGGAGGGCCTTCTTATGCTGAATAGAATCATCTAATAGATGCCAGAATATATGGGAAAGAATCTCACCTGTACTGAATGGGTCAATTTAAAGTTCTGTAAATGCAAAGAAAAAACTCAAATGTAAATACCAAGAAAAATGTAAGGTTGCTTAAGGGGAGAGGGCCGTTTTTCTGGACCCACTTGTCCCTCACGTTTTGTCCCATTCATGTTGAGATTTTATGAAGTTTGTTCCATTATTTTGGCTATTTAAAAAAAATTCGCTCCATTTATTTGTCAATATTAACTCTCAAAGAGCGGGGGGTCGTGTGTATATAACCATAGTTCAAGGCGGCTATATTTACCGAAAATTACCTTCGTTTCATGCTCTTTTTCATGCATAAGCAAGAGCCAGAGCATAATACAATTATATATCCGTGAAAGAACGATGATAGATCTTTCCAATGACACCTGAATCATCCTTGTACGGCATCTGCTTATCTTGCAACGATCGTGCATCCTAACGGCAAAATTGGTAAATTATTGGCAATTTTGCGGTTTTAGATGCGTGTGAGAAAGCACATGAGTGAGAGAGGTGTGTGGTTGACTTCAGTGTACGCCGCGGGGTCGTGGCAAGCAGGTGAAGCCCACCTATCATCCCTCCAATGACAGATCTCTCTCTCATTGCTCATAAGAGCTTCAAATGACGGGCACCGTACAGATGGCCAATTTTCTCTCTCCTGTCATATGACAATCACTGCAAACTGAAGGTTAAGGTCTTTTGTCCCATTTAGGTGTCAATTTTTCTTGGCGAGCAATAGCGAGCCTGTAATTTTAAGAGGACCCGGCCTTTGGCTGGGAATTGTTTTATAGGAATATTTTAAAAATTATCTTGAAAGGGGTGTTTTGTTAAAGCTTGATGGAGGTCTAGGAAGGAAACTAAAATAATACTGAAGAGATGGATAAAAAAGCAAATAAATACGCCCATCTCCCCGTATATTGTGGATTAAACATGTGTATATTATGATTTTTTTCTTATTAACTTTAGAAGCATATTGTAAGCATATGCATGTGTATGATAGATAAATAGAAATACATGTGCAATGAAATTTGACCAATGTGACTGAATATTAATCTTGTATACATTAACCCTTTCTGTACCGGCGACTTCTTTTTCATTCCATTTTAGCTATATTTAGACAATTTTGTGCAGCTTAAGAAGGATCTATGGTAGTGAAAAGGGTTAGGTGAGATTGTTTGAAGCCTTTTACTTGATTGAGACTCTTATTAAACTGATTATAATCGTGTAATTATAGCTACAATATAATTATAGCTACAATATAATTATAGCTACAATATAATTATAAATACGTCGCCGGTACAGAAGGGGATAATATCTAGTAGAAATACAATATGCAATATATTCTTAGTATGCACTTTCAATAAGCCACATTCAATAATTCAATGTATTAACAACCCACTTGAATTTTTCTGAGTATCAATGTCTACATATTATACAGTTGTATTTTATGCCATGTGGACAATTCTGGAGCAGTTTGGATCCCCAGAGCATTTTGTAACAATGGTCAAGGCACTGCACAAGGGAATGGTGAATTAGGTCACCCACCAGAGAGAACTGTCAGATAAATTCAACTTCACCTGCAGCCTCAAGCAGGGATATGTCATTGCCCCAAATGTTTTCTCCCTGTAAGCCACCATGCTGTACGAGATCCCATCTGGCTGCTCTGTCATTGATGTGAAGTACCGACTAGATGGGGGGATACTCAACCTCTTACGGCTTCAATCAGAGTGACTCATTTCTAGCCTGAGAATGAAGGAATTGCAGTACACAAATGATAGTGCCACGTCTGTTCTTTTCACTGCTGAAATCCAGGAATCGATGAACAGCTACTGCAGTGCGTATGCCCAGTTTGGTCTGATGGTCAACACCGAAAAAAACAAGATCCTTACCCAGCCCGCCCCAAGAACAATACTGCCAGATCTCAACATCACTATATTTGGTACAAGCGTAGAGAGTGTGGAACACTTCCAGTATCTTGGGAGTATCCTCTCCATGCAG
The DNA here is from genome assembly GCA_037953745.1 of Lithodes maja. Lineage (NCBI taxonomy): Eukaryota > Metazoa > Arthropoda > Malacostraca > Decapoda > Lithodidae > Lithodes > Lithodes maja. The sequence continues at coordinate 118,791 of JBAKBP010001195.1, read as the reverse complement.
TTTTCCTCCAACAAAGATGTTGAGAACAGGATCAGGGCAACCCATATCACCTTCAAAAGACTATCAACTCGAGTCTTCAGGAACAAGGACCTTCAACTCTGAACCAAACTGATGGTATTCGATGCAGTTGTGGTGTCCATCCTTCTGTATGGGTGTGAAAGCTGGATTCTGTATCGACGGGAACAACTCTACCAGAAGAAGCTGAGAACTATCATGAACATCAAATGGGACGATTTAACCACTAATATAGACCATCAACAAGCATTGTTTCCGCTGGACAGGTGATGTTGCCCAAATGAACAAATTATGGCTTCCTCGCACCATCCTATTTGGTGCCCTCAGCTCCGGGGAGAGGCCTTGTAGCTGCCCACTCCTCCGCTTCAAAGACCAGCTGAAGGAATCACTGAAAGAGACTGGAATCGACATCAACTCCTGGGAGCAGATGGCGGAAGACTGTTCTGCCTGGTGGAACATAATCTCAAAAAGCGAAACCCTCTTTGAATAAAAAAGGTAGACCACTGCATCCCAAACCAATGAACCAACCAACAACTACCCGCTCCAACCATCCAATGTTCAATCTGCAACTGCCTCTTTAGGGTGAGAACTGTTCTTATCAGCCACCTGAGGAGACACCATCCAAACCAAGATTCTCCAAAACAAGAGAAAGCCGCCGTCACTGTCGCCGAAGTATTTATGCAAGTACATTATACATTGTATGCATAATTCATTAGTCAGCTACCTTGTGAATATAATGTGACTATAATGACAATAATCGTGAAGAAAATATGAGACGTTCACTCATATTCCCTTTTGCCCGAAAATGTCCAGAGTTTCATTTTAAGAGCACAATTAATACAAACTTCCTCCCTCGTGTGTGTGGTGTAGGCCGAGGTTCTCAAGGATCAATGGTAATGGCTGGGAATTACACCAACAGGAAGATCGTGGCCTGAGGAAGAGGACATTAGGGGCTTAGTGGTTTTGTGGTTTTGTGAACGACTCTCTCTCTCTCTCTCTCTCTCTCTCTCTCTCTCTCTCTCTCTCTCTCTCTCTCTCTCTCTCTCTCTCTCTCTCTCTCTCTCTCAGGTACCATGCAATTATTTGATTCTTGATCACTTAGTATTATCTGAGTGAGCGCCACGGGATCTTGAAGTTGGGTTAAAAAAGTGAAGGATAAAAAATAGTACATAAGAAAACGATGGAATTAATAAGGAAAAACATACCATAGGAGGAGGAGGGAGATATTATGAACAGGATAATGTAAAACATATCATAGGAGGAGGAGGGAGATATCATGAACAGGATAATGTAAAACATACCATAGGAGGAGGAGGGAGATATCATGAACAGGATAATGTAAAACAAGATATTTGGGACTAAGAGAACAAGACTCCTTTGGAAAGAAGATTAATATAAATCGTTAAGAGGAAATGTTAATGTAAAACTTTAAAACCAATCAAACCAAAACAGGGACGACACAATATAAAGACAAAATAACTATAAAATTGCTCTGTGGAAATATAGCTTTAGCATAATAAAATGTTGAAATATAAGAACACAAAACCACCACATAGGGTGTACATCACAACATGAGCGAGTGAATCTGTTTCCCAAGCAAATTAATCACACGTATAACAACGCACTCTCGTCATGTTCAAGGAATTAGTCAATTTTGGAAGTTGAGGACGTTCTGGTAAATTATACTAAATTGTGTATGAATAAAAAACAATACTTATGTCAAAATATTCTATTAACTCGAATTTGCAATATGCCAAGATATCAACAATAGTACAAAATACATGCAACACTCACTAGCATGCTGTCGGGTAGGTAGGAAACAGATTAAGAACATGGAGTGAAAGAAAGAAAACATATTCAGAAACAAATATGTTGAAGATAAATAACTGACTTTTGATGCCACATATTGTAGCTACCCTGCATACAATTATGTGCTTACAAACATTTGTGTAGGAACGACATGAAAATCTGCATCAGTCGGATTTGATTTTAAGAAAATATAGTCATAATTTGAGTTACACAGAGTTACACAGATACTCAGACCATAAAGACCTTACGGTCCCAACTAGGTGATCCGGCCTTAATACGACTAGACAGGGACAGTTTATAGTGGAAGAATAGGACAGTAAAGTAGAAGGCTCTCTCCCCACCCTCCGGCTAAAAAGTTGTACCGGAAAATAGGATGACCTTATTGGTCAGGAAATGCCCACAAGGAATGTTTTTATATAGTATAGGAAGACATTAGTTTGAAAGGGAAATTACACATGCCTACTGATTAATTCATATTAATCCAATCTTCATTAGATGATCGTCCAGTCTTTTCTTAATTAAACGTATCACTAGAATCACTGTTGCTCACCTCCCTTGTTAAACTATTCCACTCTTTAACCACATTGTATGTGAAATAATGTTGTGTCACATCTAAGGATGCCTTTTTTCTAATTAATTTAATTCCATTACTTCGGGTTGCAATATTATTATTAATCTTGAACAGTGCACTGATATCTACTCTGTCAAATCCTGTAAGTATCTTAAAACACTCGATAAATTGACCTCGCAACCTCCTTTTCTTTAGCGAGAACATATTTAGTTTCTTTAATCTTTCATAATATGGCTTGTTTTTTCAGAGAGGGAATTAGTTGCTCTACGCTGAACAAATTCGAGTTTTTTAATGTCTTTCTTGAGATACGGGGACCGGAACTGAACGCCATATTCAAGATGGAGTCTAACAATGCTTTTAAATAACGGCCAAATAATGTTTTCGTTTTTATAGATATACAATGGTTTGATAAATCGCAAGGCATATTAGCTTTATCTGCCGCAGCCGCACATTGCTCTGAGGATTTTAGGTTTTCTGATATTATAACACCGAAATCTTTAACCTTAGAGTTTGCTATTATTGCTTGGCCTTTCATTTGATAATCATACTTTTTGTTTTTTGAACCAACGTGCAAAATTTGACATTTGCCAACATTAAAGGGCATTTGCCTCTTTTCTGGCCAATCCACTATTTTGCTTAAGTCGGACTGTAGGCTATTTCTGTCTTCCTCATTCAAGACTATGTTCCCTATCTTTGTATCGTCAGCAAATTTGGAGATAAAGTTATTCAGACCTAATACCATTAAAGAGAGAGAGAGAGAGAGAGAGACGTACTGCACAAAGGCATAAGAAAGACAACGAACGTTTCAACACTGAGGCAGAACTAGAGCAAAAAATCTGACGGAGCATCGCACCTTGTTCTTATTTTCATCGTGTACAGCGCTTAATAGGGTCACAACACACTAATATGTCGGGTTTATTTCAGCTCACGGTAAATTGAAACCATTAGGAACTAATTTCTGGACACTCAATGGAAAAATATGAATTTACTATAGCAACATAATTATATTTCGCTACAAAATCATCGTAATAGCTGAGTAACCAAGATAGTAACATGGCAATTTACTGTCAGTTGGAAAAGAATGGTCATGTTTTTTTTTTTTTTTTTTTTTTTTGGTAAGTGTTTAGGTAGGAAGAAACTACTAAACCGTTTGGAAATACGTTCAGTCACAATATGTTGTGTATGTTTATTTATGTCTGAATAACAATGTGTCCTTAAAGTATCTTAAATATTTTCTGAAAGATACGGATGCAAATATGCATGTGTGTGTGTGTTTGTGTCTCGGGGGTTGCGTGTGGGTGTATGTGTATGGTGTGTGTATGTGTTCTTTATTCTTGGGTATTATCTAAGGTTATGTTGAAGCGGGGCTAAAACAAGTTTTATATACTTGAGATAGTGCGAAAGGAGGAGGTGGCATTCTATCTATCTATTGCCTGACGCCGTGATCCCCGAAGGGGTGGCCACGAACGAACCGCCCCCATGCACCTCTGTCCCCAGTCAGTCGACGCCCCTCCCCCCAACCAGCACCGCCTTCGTTCATGTAGTTCCTCACTCCATCCTTCCACCTCATATTCGGTCTACCTCTCCCCCTCTGTCCCTCCACCTCGCTCTCGTACACCCTCTTAGTCATTCTCTCGCTTTCCATACGTTCCATATGGCCGAACCATCTCAAGTTGTTCCTTTTCACACTTTCCAACACATCTACCTCCACACCACACCTCCTTCTTACTTCCTCATTAGTCTGTCTATCCCTCCATGTAACTCCGCACGCACTCCTTAAGTAATTCATTTCCACTGCTCTCACTCTTGGTCCGAGTCTCTCAACCAACGTCCATGCTTCGCTTCCGTAAGTCAGTGTCGGGATTACCACACTGTCATGCAAGGACTTCTTCACTTCCATACTGACCACCCTATTTCTTGTTACTGCTTTTAGCGTTCCTACAACCCTCTTCCCCTGTTGTACCCTCTCCCGCACCTCTTCATCCATAGTCCCATCTTTACTCAACACACTGCCCAGATACTTAAAAGAGTTGACGATCTCCATAGCCTGACCGTTCAGCTTCACCTCACACTCTGTGACTTCACCCCTTTCGAAGACCATAACCTTGCTCTTCCCCGTATTTACCTTCAAATTCCGTTTTTCGCACACTGTTCCAAACTCATTTACCAGACCCTGCAACTCCCATTCATTATCACTCATCAGAACTGTATCATCCGCAAACAGCAGTATAGGTAGCTTCCACTCAATTCCCTCCCTTTTCAGCGATACACCAACATCCACTGCTCTTGATAGTATTTCTTTCATAACTCCATCCATATATACAGTAAACAACCACGGGGACATCACACACCCCTGTTTCAAACCAACATTCAGGCAGGAGGTGGCATTAAGGGCAGATTTTCACTTAAGGGATTATTTCTTGAACCTCCTTCTCCCTCATGTTTAGCCTTATTAGTTTTGATATTTTAAGACGTTTATCCCGTTAGTTTGGTGATTTTAAGACATTTTGCCCCATTTCTGTCAATTTTAAGACCTTTCGTGCCATTTAGGTGTCGATTTTTTCCTGGCGAGCGATAGAGAGCCCGCAATTTAGGGGGAACCGGCCTTCTGGCCGGGAAATTTTTCTACCAAAAAAATTTACTTTTTTATATCGAATGGGTGTATTTTCTAAAAGCTTAATGGGGGTCTAGGAAACAAGCTAAAATATAACATATCATAAAGAGGAGGAGAGGAAGAGCGATGATAAAGAATTAATAAGGTGCAGGAGTCAAATAATTGTGATAGTGTGATCATTGTGATAGTGTGGGGAAGAAGGTGGATACAAACCATCAGGAGGAACACAAATCACAAGGATGCAGTGACAGAAAAATCGTCAACAGAATATGTTGACGATAAATATTGTATTTACCTGCACGTCTACGAAATATAGTTTTCCTTCAAACAATTTGGTGTTAATGAAATGAAAACCAGCATATATATATATATATATACTGTTTATACAACTAGGTTTAATCTTAATTATTTTCTTACTGTCGAGTGGTAAACCGCTTTAGTATGTATCCATTCACAGTATTTTGTGGATTTTTTACATCTCAATAATATTATCCGAGGAATGAGGATTTAAATGTTCGTGTGTGTTACTCAGTTACTCAGTTACTCAGTTACTTGTTCGTCAAGGGGAATCCACGCAATGCGAGCTAAGCTCATTATTATCGCGCCTCCTTAACTGGGAATGTATTGCGTGAAATGAATGTTAAGTGTTTTATGTACTGTTGGAATGGCTGTGGATGTGTGTGTAGTCTGTATTTTAGCCAATTGGCGACATCGGAAACGAAGGCTTAGGGTGGATCTGTATGGTACCATTCTCACTATAGACGGTACCGTTTCGCCCGAAGGCTTAGGTAGCCATCAGCTTAGGTGAACCATATGATACCCATCTCGCCTAGTACCATTTTTGCCAACCCCAGATGGGACGTCACAACGTCGTCCACTTATTCCAGGTACCTATTTACAGCTAGGTGAACTGAGGCTAACACATGAAAGGAGACAAGCCCAATTTGTCTCCGCCCGGCCGGGGATTGAACCCCCGACCCCTCGTGTGTGAGACGAGAGCTCTACCTACTAGGCTACGTGTGTGTGTGTGTGTGATATTAAGGTGCAATACAGTGAGAATAAACAAGTTTGGATATTAAAGTGCATGATAATAATTATATAGATACATTACAAGAATACAAACTATTTGAGATCGTAAATACAATTAGTGATGGAAATGTCCTCTATACAGATATAATGAAATACGTTGATTATATTGTTGTGTGAATAAAGAGAACATAAGGCAAAGCTGGATGATACAAGTGTTGCCCTGAAAAATCATACATTATTCCCAGAACTACTACTCTCTGGAATTCACTTTCTTGCAGTGCTTTCTACACATTTATAACCAGCAACAGTTTATGTCCAATTGTACAAACATTTTATGAATGGAGGATGCCTTATATTATCACTGCTTACCTAAGGGTGAAGCAGGTTAATGGATGGACTAGCCGCTCAACACTGTAGGCAAATAGTGCTAAAAATATACATAGGCCTCTGAATCGGATGGACCCTAAGTTTAGTGGTCAAATCTGTAAGTCCTTCAGGATATTGGCACGGGTTATCGTTATCACAGGGGATAGACACGCTAGGGGGCATTTTGTGTGTGGCCACCCTCGTAAAGGGGAGTATAAGCCGTCCGGCAATAGATAGATAGATAGATAGATAGATAGGACGCCTTTAGGCATTTTTTTCCCTTCCTCTATACATCGTCTCTTATAAAAAAAAAAAATCATAGCAGTTACATCAGTACCTTCAGAATAAATCATAGCAGTTACATCAGTACCTTCAGAATAAATCATAGCAGTTACATCAGTACCTTCAGAATAAATCATAGCAGTTACATCAGTACCTTCAGAATAAATCATAGCAGTTACATCAGTACCTTCAGAATAAATCATAGCAGTTACATCAGTACCTTCAGAATAAATCATAGCAGTTACATCAGTACCTTCAGAATAAATCATAGCAGTTACATCAGTACCTTCAGAATAAATCATAGCAGTTACATCAGTACCTTCAGAATAAATCACAGCAGTTACATCAGTACCTTCAGAATAAATCATAGCAGTTACATCAGTACCTTCAGAATAAATCATAGCAGTTACATCAGTACCTTCAGAATAAATCATAGCAGTTACATCAGTACCTTCAGAATAAATCATAGCAGTTACATCAGTACCTTCAGAATAAATCATAGCAGTTACATCAGTACCTTCAGAATAAATCAAAGCAGTTACATCAGTACCTTCAGAATAAATCATAGCAGTTACATCAGTACCTTCAGAATAAATCATAGCAGTTACATCAGTACCTTCAGAATAAATCATACATACCACTTACTTCAGTGACTTCAATTAACCACGTTATATAAACCCATGTATAAACAAGAAACACACGCACACAGACTGAGGTAAACCACATGAGGATGGCTGCGTTGGGTAAACATAGACTCCAGGATAACTTGCAAACACAAATACACTCTAAGGTTCTCACACGTAGGTTTGTAGAGAGAGAGAGAGTGAGAGTGAGGGTGTCTGTGTATGTGTGTTTTGTCTATGTGGATGAGGGAGAAGGCAATATTGCCTGTGACGAATACCTACTCCAGAGTAAAACGAGTGACGGTGCCAAAATCAATATATGTTCTAGCCAAAATGCCTGGATACACGGAGTTTGAAGCAATTTAAGTCATATGATGAGGGAAAGATGGATTTAGGGAGAGAGTTCCAGAGATCACCTGTTAAATAGAAGAAGGATTAGGAATATCGTTTCACTCTTGGGTTGGAGAGTTGCACAGAGTAGGGGTGGGATTGTGTTACAAGGCGGGTGCTACATACTCTACGTAGAGAAGGTGGTATACACTGAGAGAGCTCTGAGGAACACTGCATATTATAATAGCGGTAGAATAGTGAGAGATATGCAACACTGCATCGAAGAGAGAGATTGCAGAGGATCGGTGAGTGGACGTGAGTTAATGAGACGAAAGGATCTCTTTTCTACTTTGTCTATAAGTGTTGTGTGAGAGGATCCTCCCCACACATGCGAACAATACTCAATACATGGCTGAACTGTGCCCTGTACAGAGCAAAAAGATGTGCAGGGGTAAATATCCCCCGGAGGCGGTTGACCACACCCATCTTCTGAGAATCGTTTTTAGCAAGAGTGATAATATGGTCTTTCCAGAAGAGATTAGAAGAAAAAGAAACACCCAGGATACTGAGAGAAGATGAAGGTTTGATCCGTGTATTGTTGAAGTGTAGGGGATTAATCTGTGGGAATGGAGAAATTGGGTTTTGGAAGCATTGAAAGTAACAAGATTTTCTGTGCCCAAGTTGAAAATGGTTGATAGATGGCCTCAACACATGAGTTATTGAGTGATTTCCTGCTGGGGCATTCTGAAAAACAAGTTGAGTAGTGTAATGTAGAGTCATCAGCATATCAATGGAAAGGCATTCATGCGTGCATGCTTCAAGCTTCGCCTACCTGGTCACTTGACAAAGCCTTGTTGTTGCTTCATTCTCAGAAATATAGTCACAATTCTACTTTTGATTCAATCATAAAGAAGGCTGTGTTCCTTATGGCCTTGGCTACAGGAAACCGGGTATCTGAGCTGGCGGCGATGAGCAACGAACCCAATTGTCTTAGGTTCACACGGCGCAATGTCAATGTTCAAATTGCGCCGTCGCCTACTTTCATTGCCAAAAACAAGCACAATGAACATGTGGTTATCGAATTTGAGGTTCCGACGCTCAAAAGAGATGCTCACCACAAGTTATGTCCGATGAAATCTCTATTGACCTATATTAGAGTGTCCCGGCCTAACCAACCGTAAGCTCTTCGGGTAAATCAGACAGGTAAATGTCTTACGAAGCGGCAATTGGCAGCTTTATTAGTCGATGTGATACGGGAAAGTAATCCGGGAGCCGTTGGGCGAGCTCATGATATAAGAAAGTGGGCAGTTTCACTTAGATTCTTAAAGAATTACTCAGTCACTGATATTCAGCAGACGCATTTATGGGCGTCAAATCACACCTTCTTAACACGTTACCTGTCTGTTACTCTAGATAAACCACGAATGACCTGTGTCGCATTGAGACAGCAGGTCTGAAGGTTCGGTGCTTTTTATTATTTGCTAGTTATAAAAAGAGGTGGGAGGGGGGGGGGGGGGTGATAGCCAAAGACCCTCAGCCCCGCGGGACGTGGTTAGTGTGTGTGTCCACTGTGATACTCATTATCCTAAGGTTACTCGAGGACTTCAAACAGTTCAAACAATCTCTATTCAAAGATTTAAGAATTATTGTACACAGGTATATTTTTAAGTACACTACCTGTACCTCTTTACAATTTTACTGTATTTTGTCACAAAATAAAGAAAGCTTGAGCTCTATGAACTGGGTTTATTCTCATCCTATTGTTATTTTGTTAGTGGTTTGATATTTATCACGAATGTCCCCCTCCAGAATTGTGATATCAGGCATATAGTCAATGATGGAGGGGCCACTAATAAATTATAGGTTTGAGTACCGAAGGGAAGAAGGAAAACCTAATATATAGTAGTGTCCCCAGAATCATTGACGATTCTGGCCCTACCTTTCATCCCCTTCCCATTCGTTTCTGAAGTTTCTAGGTTATCTTGATATGTCAGTGAAGGACGAATGACGCGCCAGCGTCTTGGGGCATAGCCACGCTATCAACATCCACACGATGGGAAGCATAGCAGATTAGTAGTTCTATTTTTTTTTTTTTTTTTTATTATTTTTAATTCGTTTTTTCGTAGTGGCATTCGCGTCATAAGGACGAGTCCGTAAGTAATTATGAGTATACGCTTACGATGTTTGGTCTCTTGCGCTCCGGGGCGGGTGATTTGAACAGCTGACTCTGGGGTTCAAAGAGTGCCATTACTGTTTAAGGCATATCGTAAATGATTCCGGGGCCACTACTAAATTTTAGGTTTTCCTTCTTCCCTTTGGGACTCAAACCTATAGTGTATACCAGTTCCACCAATTCAAGTGTCAAATCAATGTCCCCGAATGCACAACTGATAAGTGCACCTAATATACAAGTTACCACCAGTGCTCCTAGCTCCGTGACTTAAAACAAAGCTGAAATATCTAGCGTGCCCTTGTTGCCCTGGAAGCACCTATCCAGGACAACGCAGGCTAAAGAAACACTATCCACACTGACCAAACCAGAGTCAAGCATTCAGCCTATTGGCATGAACTTCATTTTTGAATCTGTTCTCAATACTCCTAGGTTAGAAAGGAGGACTACTGATTCTAGACTTAGTGAGAAAACTTACATCCTGGCATCCGTACCCAACCAGCGACTTAGTTGCAGCGGGAATCGGACAGTCAGTGGCGACACTTCCTTATGTGGGCCCGAGATTGAGTCACTAGTCAAGTTGAAAGTAGTTGATAAGTTCCGGAGTTGTCGTGGCGCTAACAGATTGCGAACTACCAGTCCATTGGCCACTCCAAGTGAACTTAGTGCCTTTCACTCAAGTCTGCCCAAAACTTCTAAGCACGACTTTGCATTAAGCACCTCTGTTGAGACTCGGGATATTTTTAAAATTAATTGTCCTCCTACGCCTGGAAAGAATTTATTCCAACCAAGTGCAGGGGATACTTTGGATTTATCCCATAGGTCCAGTGTGAATATGTGTACCTAAAGTCCCCCTAAGTCAAACCCGCATAGAAACCTTGCCAAGTGGCTGTTGGAATTGTTTGGGCCTGAACCTAGCTCTGACGTGTGAAAAGTTACCTGACGGCCAATGACTCCAAGTGCGACGTTACGTCCCTGATACTTGGAAAGATATCGCCCTATGACTAGCTGCCCTTCCACTCCCAAACTCGTTCTATCAGTGCTTCTATTGTATATTGTGACAAAGATATACAACTGTATAAACATTCTAATATATTTACATAACAATAACAATGCATGGAAACAATTGTACATAGCTCGCGAACCAATTATGCTATATTATTTTGGTTTTCACCATTAGAAAGAGCATAATTTTCCGATTCCGGTGATATATACAGTTATATACGTATCCGAGCAAATAATGCAACGTCGAGGTGGGGAACAGCTCGGAACCCAGCTAGCGTTGGGTGAACGGAGACGGGTGAAGCGTAAATATTCGCATTTTGGCTCTTCATTTCAAATATTCATAGAGCAAAAGGTATTTGTCGTAGGAACTTCTAGTTTTTTTTATTCTCTTCAGCATTATCTGCCGTATTCATATAGCCTAAATTGAAAACCATAGACCTCGTAACAATGAAATAATTTGAACATGTTATAAACCATATCATTCAAAATCATATTTTTTTTTTTCGGTCACTGCTTGAGAACTATTAAAGATAGACAATTTCTGTTTTCAGATTTGGAAAGAGCAGAACAAATACTATTATTTGAGCAAATAAAAATATTGGGTCATCAGTCACAATATCGAGATAGGACGGTGTGAAGACAATTGCGCGGGAAATACTTTTATTCCGGAGTCGTTTACACTTTCATATTTAGATTTATTTACATTTTTTTCTTTTTATCATGTAGTATAGTTATTCTTCTTTTCATTGACATAAATTATGATACATCACAATAAACAGCATTCTGGTAGATGGAAATACAGAAATACACAAGGCTTCGAAAACTCGCCTGGCCGGAATATTTCAGGCAAAACCAAAAGTGTCTCACCATTTCGAACTTTAGAACTTAGCCGGATGCGGATGCGAGTGTGTTAAGAGGTTAAGGTGTTGGCCTTGAGAACCTGCCCACCCTCGAGCATATTGTAAAATTGTCCTAGTGTGTGTGTGTGTGTGTTGTGTGTGTGTGTATGTGTGTATGTTTTGTGTGTGTATGTGTATGTTGCTAGGGAGGATGTGTGTGTGAGTGTATGATTATGAGTGTGTGTGTGTTTGTGTGTATGGTCTGGATTGGCACTAAAGGGGTTTATGATGTGTTGCTATTATTGGTGTGTGTGTGTGTGTGTGTGTCTGTGTGTGTGTGTTGCTAGGGATGGTGTGTGTGTGTGTGTGTTGTCCGGAGTAGCACTAAAGGGGTATATAATGTGTTGCTGTCATTGGTGTGTGTGTGTATGTGTGTTGCTTGTGAGGGTTGTGTGTGTATGTGTGTTGCTAGTGAGGGTGTGTGTGTGTGTGTGTGTGGGGTCCAGATTAGCACTAAAGGGGTATATTATGTGTTGCTGTCATTGGTGTGTGTGTGTGTGTGTGTGAGTGTGTGTGTGTAAGGAGAAAGAACTACACACATTAGAATAAATAGAGTAAGGACCATGATATGTGTGTTTGTGTGTCTGTGTGTGTGTGTGTGTGTGTTGCCAGGGAGGATGTCCCTGTGTTTGCTGTGTGATAGCAAACACAGGAACCCGTGAGAATATTATTCCATATACAAGATAAGTAATTGTATAATTATAATACAAATTTCCTCATAATAAACTAAAGATATATTGAATTTTCAAAGTAATTCCCTTCCCTATTCCTTAAGGAATTAAAGCAGTCCTCCCTCATTCAATATATATATCGCATTAACAGCAGAAGTTATTTTCCGGACCACAGTCCAACAGATAGACCTGCTGACCTACCTTGCGGCATCCTTTGTACTCCCTTGGCGGCGCATCTCGCTCCGCGCACCTGAGTGATCACTATAGAGATCTTCCTGCATTTAACCAGATTGTTTAGTACGCAATTCTAGATTTCAATTTAACCTTTCTTGAGATTATCAGAATACATCGCGATAGACACTCAACTCACATAGATATTATTATCAGGGAGTTATTCTATGTATATGTATGTCTATATATAATTACATATTTCCCCAATAATACTATCCAATATTCCATGTTCATTTGTATGTTAATAAGAGACATCATGTACTCTGACCATATCCGGTGAGTCACTTACTATAACTGATAGTAGCTAAGTGAAACCTAAACTCACATTCTATGTTCATATATATGTTTGTAAGAGACATCTTGTACTCTAATTATATCCAGTGTTTCACTTGCTATTACTGTTTAGTAGCGAAGCGTACCTTAACCCTCGTCTAGCGGGGGGTTTTGGGCTGTTTGGGCAAATTCAGGCACTCCTGAATGATCAATCAAGTATCTGCATGAAAAGAAATATATTCAGCAAAAAACTAGGCGCTACAAGCTTCAAAATGAGACCAGAACGAGCTACGTAGCACTCATCGTTTTCATGCAGTGATACCACTAATATGGGAGTTTAGCGTAGAGCGGCATATTTTTTCCAGCTACGCTCACTACTGGCTACACTGCCGCCCTCTCAAGAACAGAGGGAGCGTGAGTCAGTGGGCGGCGGTAAGCCCTGGGTGTCGGCCGTGTGGCCTGCTGCGCTCCCGGCCATTTGCACTCTATTTTAACCCTTTAAAAGCCTTAACCCGTACAGCCCCAGCGACGCGCCTGATGCGTCGGCGATGTATGTAACGCACAGCCGCAGAGACGCGCCTGGCGCGTCACCCTAATTGCACCGACCGTAACCTCAGGTGTAGCCACTCAAGAGGGCTCAGATTTGTATGGGAACTGTGTACGTATCCCACGCAACCGTGCCGATGGTTGAAAACTCTCAAAGTCCACGTGCGTGCGCGTGAGCGCGCAATAACCTGGTTTTTTGGGGTAATTGCCTTCAATTTTTTACTCTTGTAAAATACATTTTCGGGGGCTCTGTAGGACCATTCTTTAAGCTTTTTGAGCGGTTTTTCGTGGTTTTTCCTTCATTCCTAACCCATTCGCTATTGTTTCTGGAATAAAACCATTTTTTGAAAACCGGCCGGGTTCTGGTGAACAAACATTACAAAACTAGCCGGGGCTGGATGGGTTAATAATGCTCCTAACTTGCTTCTTTTTAGATACAGACTTAAGTCGGGCCCCGCTCTTTAAGTGTTAATATCACCTTCTATGCTATTGAATAAATAAGAGTATATAGTTACCTATGTGTGTTCATTGTGTTTATTACAACCTGATTGAGTATATACATAATTGTGAATGAGAACATGTTAGATGTGTCCCTGTCGAGCATATATTGAATTTAAAAGTCCACAGTTGGATTTGAGTAAAGACAACAACGAAGCTAAGTTGTATTACAACCGGCATAACAATATATATTATATATATATACTGTATATATACAGTATATTATATATATATATATATATATATATATATATATATATATACTCTGTGCAACTCTCCAACCCAAGAGTGAAACGCTATACTCAGACTGTCTTCTATTCAACTGCTGAGCTCTGGAACTCTCTCCCAGAATCAGTCTTTCCCTCTTCCTATGACTTAAATTGCTTCATCTCCGTGTGTCCAGGCATTTTAGCTCGAACGTCACTTGATTTCGGCCCTGTCACTCTTTGAAATCTGGGGAGGCACTTTAGTGCTAATCCGGACCACACACACACACACACACACACACAGAGTGTGGAGTGCAGAGTGTGGAAGAGGGCGGAAGTGTTTTGGGAGCTCTCGATGTGGATGTGTGAATTGAGGATTCGAGAATTGATTCGGTGCTTCGCATAGAAGAATATCTACATTACTCACCTAAAATAAGTATTACATATTGTATTTTGCGGTAGTATTGTCCTGGATTATTAAACATAAATATAGTAAATATGGTAACAGTAAGAATAGTTAAAACAAAGAAATTAAGCATTGTTCTTCATTGGCGTTGGATATTCCCGCGTAAAGGTGGTGGCTGAGGGTAAACAAAGGACGGCAATATGGCCGCGACAGAAGGAAGGAAATTGAGACGTAGGGATATAGATGGGGAAGAGAGTGAAGAATTTGAAGGATCCCAAGGAGGAGAGGTAGGTGGAATGTTAGGAAAGGTTATTATGAGACTGAAGACTTTGGAGGAGAAACTGGAGAATGTGGTGATTAGGGATAGAAAGGGAGAAGAAAGAGAGGCGGTAATAGAAAGACTGGAAAGAGAAAATAAAGAATATAGAGAAAAGGCGGAAAGGGAGATAGAACAACTTAAAGAGGAGAATGAAAGACTAAGGAAAGGATTGGAAAGGAATCACGATAGGACAGAAAAAGTGGAAGTAGAAATTAATGAATGAAATGAAAAATGCTTGGGGTAATAAAGTAGAGGAAACAGAGGTTAGTCTTAAAACTATTCTGGATGAACAAAAGGAGTGGCAGGGTAATAATCTAGGAAAGAAAGTAGTGAAGGCCATAAGGCAAAATGAGAGACAGGTAACTGATATAGTGGAAAAGAAGAGATGTGTGATAATGTTTGGAGAAGTGGAGGAGGAAATAATGGACAGAAATGACAGGAAAGTTGCAGAAATGAAGAAGGTTGATGACATGTTAGAGGTGTTGGACAGAGTAGGAAAGGAAGGTTGGAAGAAGGAGGTGGAAGATAGTTGGAGGTTGGGAAGTATAAGAAGGGGGAGAGGAGGCCTATTAAAATTATATTTAAGTCTACGAAAGCAGCAGAATAGGTATTGAGGAACAGTTGGAAACTGAGTCAGGAAGGGAAATACACCAAGGTTATAATTATTAAGGAAAGACTTGATTGCAGAAGAGCGCGATAATATGAGAGAAATAACAAAGGAAGTGAGAGAAAAGAACGATAATAGGTCAGAGGTAGATAAAACACATTTTTTCTATCGAAATATCGACAGGAAAGTGAAGAAATGTTATATGAAGAGGAGGGGAACGGAGGGGGAGGAGGAGGACGAGAAGGAGGAGGGGGGGGGGACAAGAGGGAAGAGAGGGAAAGGGGAGGGGAGGGGGGGAGAGAAGGGGAGGGGGGCGGGGGGAGAGAGGGAGGCGGGGGGGGAGAATTAGGAGGGGGAGTTGGCGAAAAAGAGGGATTAAAAACGAGGAAAAGAAAACAGTACAAAATATAAAAGTAGTAACTGTAAACTGGTGTAGAGCAATGTGGATGGTTTGATATCCAAAAAATTGGAGATTGGTGACCTCTTAAAACAAGAAAAGCCCATGATAATGTGTTTATGTGAAACAAAATTAAATAAAGATATGAGTCTGGAAGTGATGGGATGGGATAACTATAATTTGTGGAGAAGGGATAGGAAGGGCAAGAGGGGTAGAGGAGTATTAATCATTACACACAATAAATTAAAAGTTAAAATGATAGATTTACAAAACAATAAAGCAGAAATTATAGCAGTGGAGGTAATTAATGAAAACAATGAAAACACTGATATTGCGGTAGCATATATGCCACCATATACGAGGGCCTGGAAAGAGGAAGAATACCAAGGATTAACAAAGGAGATGATCAAAACTATGGAACACTTATTTCACAGAAACAACGAGTTAATATTGGTAGGGGATTTTAATTGTAGAGAGGTTAATTGGGAGGCGGGAGACGCAGGTAGTAATATGAGTTCTTGGGGGAATGTACTACTAGACTTGGTTACAGAAAACCTGCTAATTCGGAATATTAAGGAAAACACAAGAAGAAGGGGTAAAGATGAATCGTCTAGATTAGACTTAGTGTTTACAAGAGCTCCAGAGATGATTACAAATACTAAATACCTACCTCCGCTGGGAAATAGTGATCATGTGGTAATTGAAATGGAAATCCTGATGGGTTATTCAACAATGCTAGAGAGAGAAGAACATAAAGAAAGGAGATTGAACTATGGGAAAGCAGAGTTTAAGCTATTAAAAATTTGCTTCAGGGATGCAGACTGGGGTGAAATTGAACAGAAAAACAATGTTAATGATAAATATTGTGTGTTTAAAAAAAATTATGATGATATTGTAAACAGGTATGTGCCAAGACAAGGAAATAGAACTGAAAAGATAAACAACTGGTTTAATGATAAATGGAGAATAGCTAGGGATAAGAGAAATAAGGCATGGGACATAGCCTGAAGAAGGAGAAATGAACAGGCCTGGAATACATATAGGAAGCGAAGGAACGAGTATGTCAGAATTAGGAAATAGGAAGCAAGAAATTATGAAGAAAACAAACATTGTGGAAAAAAATGTGTAAGTGATCCCAAATTGTTCTACAGGTATGTAAATAGCAAAATGAAGGTTAAGGACAAAATAATGAAGCTGAGGGAAGGAGACAATATTTATGAGGATAATGAGAAGACATGTGAAGTTATGAATAATACATTACATTCAGTTTATGCTATGGATGAACAATTTTTAGAACCAGAGATTATATACCAAAATGATGAAAAATTGGGGGATATTATCTTCCAACCAGAGGAACTACTAGAACTTATGAAGGGACTAGATGTGAGAAAATCTATGGGCCCAGACAATATAGCAGGATGGATTCTAAAAGAATGTGCTGAGGAATTGGTAAAACCTTTATATGAAATAATTAAATACTCTATTGAAGTTGGAAAATTACCACTAGACTGGAAAAGGGCTAATGTAGTACCAATCTACAAAGGTGGGAGTAGGGAGCAGCCGCTAAACTATAGACCAGTGTCACTGACAAGACTAGTGTTGTTTGTAAAATGTGTGAGAAGATTATTAAAAAAAGATGGATAAAGTACTTGGAAGAAAATAATGTACTTACTGTAAGACAATTTGGATTCAGAGAGGGAAAATCATGTGTTACTAATCTGCTGAGCTTTTATGATAGGATGATAGATATACTACAAGAGAGAAAAGGATGGGCGGACTATGTGTATCTTGATATAAAGAAGGCCTTTGACAGAGTTCTTCATAGTAGACTTAGATGGAAGTTGAAGAAGTTTGGAGGGGTTCAGGGTAATTTGTTGAAGTGGATGGAGGACTATCTCTCGGGAAGACAGATGAGAACCATGATAAGAGACAGCTTATCAACATGGAGGGATGTTACAAGCGGAGTTCCACAGGGATCAGTGTTGGCCCCAATTATGTTTCTGGTCTATATAAATGCCATGCCAGAGGAAATAAATGCATACATGAATATGTTTGCTGATGATGCAAAAATTATGAAACATATAGTGGACGAAAACAGTTGTAGAGAGCTACAGAGTGATCTGGATAAGATAGACCAATGGAGCAAGATGTGGAAATTAGATTTTAACAAAGATAAATGTCATGTGATGGAAGGGGGTGTGAGTAAAAGAAGCCCTCATTGGGAATATAAACTAGGAGAATGCATGATTAACCCCTCAGAGAAAGAAAAGGACTTGGGCATTATAATACAGGGAGATCTTTCACCCGAGAGCCATATTAACAAAATAGTGGGAGAAGCTTATGGCCTGTTGAATAAAGTAAACATAGCATTCAACTATTTGAATGAAGAGATGCTAGTAAATATAATAAAATCAATGGTGAGACCTAAATTGGAATATGCGGCAGTGGTGTGGTCACCCCATCTTAAAAAACATATACTTAAGTTGGAGAAAGTATAGAGAGCTGCAACGAAGATGATTCCAGAACTAAGAGCCCTGACATATGAAGAGAGATTAGAGAGATTCAACTTGCCAACTCTAAGTGAAAGAGGAGAAAGAGGGGATATGATTATGATGTATAAATGTGTTAGGGGATTGGAAAGGATAGACAAAGAGGACTTTATCGAGGGAGAATAAGGGAGGACTAGAGGACATAGTTGCAACTTAAAGAAAGGCAGATAAGATGTATAGGAGATGTGAGGAAATTCAGCTTTCCATATAGAAGTATTAATATGTGGAATCAGTTGGATGATGAAGTGGTGGGTGCGAGGAATATCCAAATGTTTAAAGCCAAATTAGATAACAGAATCTTGGGAAGCGGGACAATACGAGCCTAAAAACTCAAATCCTGTATACTACAATTAGGTGAGTACAATTAGGTGAGTACACCAATAATAGCAACACATCATAAACCCCTTTAGTGCCAATCCAGACCATACACACACACACACTCATAATCATACACTCACACATCCTCCCTAGCAACACACACACACACACACACACACACACACACTAGGACAACTTTACAATATGCTCGAGGTCGGGCAGGTTCTCAAGGCCAACACCTTAACCTCTTAATACCAGGGACGTCTTTCTAATATGACTCTAGCTGTATTTAGATGATTTTGTGCAGTTTACCCTCCAGCCCCGGGGGCTATAGCTTATGACTGTACTGCTGTACCGGGGGTTTTGAGGATTTTTTACCTATGTTAACTACTCTGTAAATGAATGAATATTGCATGTAATGTTGTGAATAAAAAAATATAATGTTCCACAAACCTTCCTCTGTCGAATGGCGTTTAGTAGAGGTCTCTAGCCCCTCTGGTTGCATAATGGTGAGCGCGGGAAGACGAGTGCTTTTTTATGCGGGAATTTCCTCACGCGTCCGAAAGCGTCGGTCCGCCCTGGCTACGACGCACCTAGCCGCTCGCCGCGCCAAAGTATTTATCTCCCTTAGACGATTTTAGTGTTTGATATTGAGAATGTGATGTTTATTTGATATTTTCTAGTTATTTTGAGGCCAATTATATAAAATATGTTTATTAGGGTATCAATTTCACTGATATTGGTAATTTTCACTCGATACCGTACATTTTATTAGTAATTGAGGTAGGTTATTGTTGTATTAGGCACTGATTATTCGTTATCACAGGTGTTTATTATACTTTGGCCATCAAATCTTAGGTCTTGTGTCACTTTCACTTTGACAAATATGCTTTAGAGAGTGTCACTGTCACTGATAATGCTCATTTTCACTCGATACCGTACATTTTATTAGTAATTGAGGTAGGTTATTGTTGTATTAGGCACTGATTATTCATTATCACAGGTGTTTATTATACTTTGGCCATCAAATCTTAGGTCTTGTGTCACTTTCACTTTGACAAATATGCTTTAGAGAGTGTCACTGTCACTGATAATGCTCATTTTCACTCGATACCGTACATTTTATTAGTAATTGAGGTAGGTTATTGTTGTATTAGGCACTGATTATTCATTATCACAGGTGTTTATTATACTTTGGCCATCAAATCTTAGGTCTTGTGTCACTTTCACTTAGTTATATGATTTGTAAACGTTTTATATACAATTTATTGTGTCTTTTTTCACTGATTGATATATTTCTATAGGTTCTAATCATATGAATGTCACTTGGTATATACATATGTGTCACTTTCACATATTATTATGGTGGAATTGTATTTGTATCAATTTTCTCATAATACTTGACTTTTTTATTATAATACATTGGTTTTCTTCCACTTTTTGCCTATATATAATTATAGTGTACATATTGTCATTTTATTTGGCAATTTCAGTATGATTATTAGAACTCCTGCTTGGTGTGGTAAGCAGCGAAGCACCCTACAGCACAGAGTGCCACCTTGCACTCCACACACTCCGTGGTTGACTTTTTACCTGGGTGCGGCCTCACCCTGCTGTGGTAGCAGACATGGCACCGCTTCTGATTTGTTCTTCCTGCTGCATTCTGAGGAAAGAAACCAAGCTGGTGCCTAAGCAGGTATGGAGCAGACTGCAAGCGGTCGATAACGGCGGGCCCAGGATGTGCCACTGCCCTCTGTGGCGTAGCATACTTCTCCAGGAGCCCCGTCAACACCTGCTTTTGGAACCTCCGCAGGCTATTGAACTTCAGGGGTGGGTTCTCATTCCGAAGCCTGTATATATTATAGGCATTCAGAATTGACATGTCCACCATATGCAGAAAGAACTTTTTGTACCATCTGCACGAGGTACGCAGGCAGTCAATGAAGCCTATCTGCATGTCGGACTTGTCCACCAGCCTCATGTTGACATTGTAGTCCAGGACAGTATCGGGCTTGGTCACCCTGGCCTGGGTGCGGCGATCCACCTTGCCAGTCTCCACCATTTCCCCCTTGTGGATGGTGGTCAGGAGGTTGACCTTCCGCTGGTCGTGCCAGTGGATAGCCAGAATGGGCCCCGACTTCTTCCTGAAGACATCACCTTTTTTGGTCTTTGCAGGGAAAGTTGGCATGCCCTTCCTTTTCCCTCATACTGTGCCTACAGTCCCCGTCTTGCGCTCATGCAGGTACTGTGAGAGAGTGGGGGACGTGTAATAGTTGTCCGTGTAGAGGACGTGATTCTTATGGAAGTAGCGGTCCATCATGGCTTGCACCACTGCTCCGCCAAATCCAATGAGGGGGTCCACAAGCACGTCCCCTTCCTTCCCGCTGTAGACCAGGAAGTCCAGGACATAGCCAGTTGTGCAGTCGCACAGCACAAAGAATTTTATGCCAAAGCGATGTCTTTTGGAGGGGATGTACTGCCGGAAGCTGAGTTTTCCCCGGAACAGCACAAGAGACTCGTCAATGACGACCTTGCGGAAGGGCTTGAAGTAAGAGGTGAAGCGGTCTCGCATCATCTCATACAACGTCCTAATCTTCCACAGCTTGTCTGGGCGGTGGACGTCGGTGTTGGTGACAAGATGGAGCGCTGCGAGGATATCAAGGTACCGGTCGCGAGCCATATATTTCCCGAAGGCAGGGGTTGAAATCAGATCATTGGTGATCCAATAGTCAGGCAACCTATGCTTCCTGACATGAGGCATTAGCATGGTGAGTGCCAGGAACACCATGAATTCTTGATGAGTCACTGGGGTCCACTTCCTCATATGGCCCTTGGTCACCTTGCCCAAAAAGTGTACCTGGAATTGGTGCTGCTTGTTTGTCTCTTTGACAACATAGCCTACCACCTCCTCATCAAAGAATGCCTCAAATAGTTTGTGTGGTGGAGCATTGGGGCCTGCAGGAAAATTGGGGGTAATGCCTGAACCCTCCAGTGCCTCATCAAAAGCTGGCACATCAGGGTTGTATCCATCCCCATCAACTACGTCTTGCCACTGAAAAACGTAGAATGGGTCTTGTCTACGCTGACGAGGAGCTCCAACTGGTAGCCCAGTACGCCCACGGCCAACTCGGGAGGCGCGCGCCCTAGGGCGGCGGCGAGGGCGTCGGTCAGGGCGGCGGCCAGGGCGGCGGGCAGAAAGACGGGCAGCACGAAGCCGGGCCAAGCGGGTGGGTCGAGGGTCGTCGATGTCCATATAGTCATTGTCATCGTCAGAGTGGTCATCTTGCCCTGACGGTGGACCTATGTAATCATGGCCAGAGTCTTCAGAGCGGTGCCCTTCATCATCAGTGGCCCCCACATAATCTGGCGGGGAACCAGTGATGCGTGGGCGGCGTGCGGGTGGGCGAGGTGGGGAAGGAGTGACAGGTGAGGCTGTGTCCTCCCGAGGTCCCGGGCTCCTTGGCCTGCGACGAGTCACAGAAAGCAATGATTCACTTTCACTAGGCCCAGGTATTGGTGATGCGAGCTCAAATACTTCTGCAGGAAGACATGTTGAAGGCGGGAGAGGTGGGGAGGACCGTGGGGAAAGTTGCGGGGACGTATGGCTGGGGCCGGCAGGGGTGGACGCCGCCGCGGGAGCCTCAAACAAAACTCTCTTACTTTTCTTCATTTTCTTAGTATATTTTCTACCTTTCCCCTTTTCGGCAGCAGTATGTCTCCTGTCGGGGGACCTAGGAGGCAAATAGGCCGAAAGTGGGGGGTCCTCAACCGTTGGCAATGGTGGGGGTGGTGGGGAAGAATGCGGGGCATCCGGGTCATCTTGGGTGGCGTGGGTAGATAAGGGAGACAATGGCGGTCGAGAAGGGTCACCACGCTGACCCTCACTCACAGCCTCATCCTCACCAAGTATTTTAGCTTGTTCCCTAGCTGCCGCGGCCGCCTTTTCAAGTATTTTTAACTTGTAGAAATGGAGCTTGAAAGGCGATTTACCTGGGGAAGGGCTTGGAGTCGTGTCACTTATGCGAAATTTGGTTTGTGACCTTGAACTCTCCCACTCACTCACTCTCGCAAGTTCACTTTCTTTAGGTAAACCAGCTCCCTCAACAACTGGTACATCACCTTCATCACTCTCATCACTCTCAAATTCTTTCGCAAATCCACGGAATTGTTCTTTATCACTCTCATGGCCATAATCACTCGACTTATAATTACTCGAGTGGTCACTCACTTCTTCATCAATCTTATGCTTGGCATCAGCTTTCTCATAAAGTCTCAAAGTCGTCTCAATACCTCCGCGAGATAACACATTTAGGCGATGGCGTCGGGGTAAGGCACGACGCACTATCAAGGGCGTCGTAGGAAGCACGATGTCGGACACGGCGGAATCACTATTTGGTGTACTGTCCATGATGGCGTCGGGGTAGATACTGTTGTTGTGGCGTCGTTGACGCCGGGTGGCGCCACCTACCGCCCCATCATCACAAAATGTGCGCGCGGCTTTCGAAAATCAAGCACGAAAGCAAGGGGCGTACATGAGGCCATCCGGGTTGCGCGGGCCGAGTATGTTATGGGCGTATATGAGGTCATCCGGGTTGGAGGGGTTAAGATGAATTTGTGGTAGTAAAATTACCTTAGTGAGATAGTTCGAAGGATGTATATTGCTGGAGGACCTTTTCAGCTGAATACAATCGTGCAACATAAGCCTAAATAAAGCTAAAATGACTGCACCGGAACTGGAGGGATTCAGGGGTGGTGGTTATTTTGTGGTCTACTTTTTATTAATGTTTTGTTTATTTAGCTTCCTCGCTAGAAATCCATCTAGTATAAACAATATATATATATATATACCCCCTAGACCCCTTTTTAAGATTAATGTGTACATTTTTTTTTTCGGTAGAAACATGTCCCGGTCGAAGACCGTTTGCTCCTAAACTTATTGGCTCTCTATCGCTCGCCAGGAACAAAATTGACACCTATTTTTTTGTTTTTGTGAGAGAGAGACAAAAAACAGAATTGCCTGTAGCAAGTGCCTCCCCCAAAGTTGAAAGAGTGACAGGGCCAAAATCAAGGGAAGTCGAGCCAAAAAGTCTGGACACACGGAGTTGAAGCAATTTAAGTCATAGGAAGAGGGAAAGACTGATTCTGGCAGAGTTCCAGAAGTCAGCTGTTGAATAGAAGAAAGACAGAGTAACGTTTGACTCTTAGGCTGGAGAGTTGCACAGAGCAGGGGTTGGATTGTGTTGGCACGAAAGGTCTTAATATTGACAAAGAAATGGGGCGTAGAATCTTTAAATAGCCAAACTAATGGGTCAAGCGTCTTAAAATCAGAAAACTAGAGGTGCTAAGCACGAGGGAGAAGGGGGTCCAGAAAAAGCAACTACTCCTCCCTCTCAACCTTTAGTGTCCTTAAGTAGCGAAAAAAAAAAAAAAATACGTCACATCATTATTTTTTCTAGATCCCCTTCTCCCTCATGTTTAGCCCCATTAGTTTTCAGATTTTAAGATGTTTGCCACATTCGTTTGTCGATTTTAAAACATTTCACCCCATTGCTTTGCCAATATTAAGACCTTTTCGTTCTATTTAGGTGTTGATATTTTTCCTGGCGAACGATAGTGATCCTGAAATTTTTGGATGAACTAGCCGTCGGCAGGAACATTTTTCTACCAAAACATGCACAAATTAATCTAGAATGAGGTTCTAATGGATGTGTTTTAAAGTTTGATGTAGGTCGAGGGAGGAAACTAAAACCACAATAAATATATGTATTAATAAACCAAAACATAAACCCTTTCCCCTTAACCCCTACTGTACCATAGGGTACCATAGGGTACAGTAATAATAGTCCCCCCCAGTCCCAAGCAATGTGACCATAATGGCAGGATGGAACAACCTTCCACCTCAAGAGATGAAAGAATACTGGCTCTCCCAGCCAGCAGAGGCTAGGATATACTCTGAGAAGTGTTGCCATATCGAGAGCAGTGCTCAAATGGTCGTGGTACCAGGCACTGCCTGATACTGGCAGTTACAAGGAAAGTATACTACTGACGTCTCCCAGCCGTCGATGGGACTGGGGAGTGACTTATCTACTGACGGCTGGTAGCCGTCGCTAGGATTGGACGGGTTAAGGTAAACACTCCCAATGACATATTATGAAGCCGGTGTTACACAAGGATTTTTATTATTTTGGCAACTTTTGATTGACAATTTTTTTTTTTTTTTTTTTTTTTTCTATGTGATTGAGGGAGGCAAAAGGCATAACTGCCTATAGCGAGTGCCTCCCCCATAGTTGAAAGAGTGACAGGGCCAAAATCAAGGGACGTTTGAGCCAAAATGCCTGGACACACGGAGTTTGAAGCAATTTAAGTCATAGGAAGAGGGAAAGACTGATTCTGGGAGAGAGTTCCAGAGCTCAGATGTTGAGTAGAAGAAAGTTTGAGAGTAACGTTTCACTCTTGGGTTGGAGAGTTGCACAGAGTAGGGGTGGGATTGAGTTGCAAGACGGGTACCACGTGCCCTACGTAAAGGAGGTGGTATGCACTGGGATAGCTCTGAGGAACACTGATTATTATAGTAGCGATAGAATAGCGAGAGAGATGCAACATTGCGGCGGAGAGAGAGAGATTGCAGAGAGTTGGTGAGTGGACGGGAGTTAATGATACGAAAGGCCTTCCTTTCAACTTTGTCTAGGAGAGCGGTGCGAGAGGAACCTCCCCACACATGTGAACAATACTCAATACAAGGGCGCACTATGCCCCTGTACAGAGCAAGAAGCTGTGCAGGGGAAAAGAACCCCCTAAGGCGATTGAGCACACCCAGCTTCTGGGAGGCTGCCTTAGCAAGACTGGTAATATGGTCCTTCCAAATGAGAGCAGAAGAAAAAGAGACACCAAGAATATTGAGAGAAGATGAAGGGTTGATTTTTGTATTGTTGAAGAATAAGGGATAGTCCGCTGGGAGATCCTGACGGGTAGATAGATGGAGAAATTGGGTTTTGGAAGCATTAAAGTTAACAAGGTTTTCTCTGCCCCAATTGGAAATAGTATTTAGATCAGAATTTAAGAGTTCTATGGCTTCATTACGTTTGTCGTTGAGGGATTGCTGGCTGGGGCGTTCTGAAAAACTAATGGAGTAGTGTAAGGTTGAGTCGTCTGCGTATGAATGGATGGGAATTAAGGTACAGTTAAGGAGATCATTTATAAAAATTAGAAAGAGAATAGGAGATAGGACAGAGCCCTGAGGAACACCGGAGTTTATAGGGTGAGGAAGTGAACAATGGCCGTCCACAACCGCAGCTATGGAACGGCCGGAAAGGAAATTAGAGACAAAGGCACAGATGGAGGGATAGAAACCGAAGGAGGGTAGTTTAGAAATTAAAGATTTATGCCAGACTCTATCGAAGGCTTTCGATATGTCTAGTGCAATAGAAAAAGTCTCACCGAAGTCCCGAAAGGAGGATGACCAAGAGTTAGTAAGATATGAAAGAAGATCACCAGTAGAGCGACCCTTAAGGAAGCCATACTGGCGATCTGAGAGCAGATTATGAGAAGAGAAATGCTTAAGAAATTTGGAAGCAAGAATAGTTTCAAAAACTTTAGAAAGACAAGAGATAAGAGCAATTGGACGATAGTTGGAGGGTTGAGAGCGGTCACCCTTCTTTGGGACAGGTTGAATGTGAGCAAACTTCCAGCATGAAGGGAAGACGTTAGAGGATAGACAGAGACGAAAGAGTTTGCCTAGGCAGGGAGTCAGCACGGAAGCACAGTTTTTGAGAACAACAGGAGGAACACCGTCCGGACCGTACGCCTTATTAGTGTTAAGCCCAGAGAGGGTAGAAAGTACATCTTTAGAAGAGATTAGGATATTAGGCATAAGTAAGAGAGAGGAGGGCGGAGAGGGAGGAATAGCACCGGAATCATCCAAGGTGGAGTTTCTAGCAAAAGTTTGAGCGAAGAGTTTAGCTTTGTCAGAGGAAGAAGTGATGGTTGTGCCATCAGAGTGGGAAAGGGGAGGGAAAGACGAGGAAGAGAAATTGTTGGAGAGGTTTTTGGCTAGATGCCAGAAAGCTTGGGAAGAGCTAGAGTTGGATAGTTCAGTGCATTTATTATTGATGAAAGAGTGTTTGGCAAGTCGAAGAACAGATTTGGCTTGATTCCGGGCAGAAACATATGAAGAATGAGAGTCTTGAGTTTTAAGGCGTCGGTACCGTTTGAATGCTTCCTCCTTATTGCGGACAGCAGTAGAACAGGCGTGAGTAAACCAAGATTTTTTAGCATTAGTCTGAGAGAAAGAGAATGGAATGTATGCTTCCATGCCCGATAGGATTACCTCGGTAATGCGTTCAGCACTCTCCGAGGGTCCCCGGCCATGGAAGCAGAAATCAGTCCATGGGAAATCAAAGAAGTACTGCCGAAGAGCCTCCCAGTCGGCAGCGCCAAAGTGCCACAAGCGCCGCCGGCTAGGAGGATCGGGTGGCTGTACTGGAGAGATAGGACAGGTGACAGAGATAAGTTTATGGTCGGAGGAGCCCAAAGGAGAGAAAAGATCGACAGTATAAGAAGAAGGGTTAGAAGTTAGAAACAGGTCAAGAATGTTGGGCCGATCTCCGATGCGATCCGGGATACGGGTGGGTTGCTGAACTAACTGCTCTAGGTCATTTAGGATAGAAAAGACATAGGCTTGTTCACCAGGTGGATCAGTAGTGAGAGAGGAGAGCCATTGGCGGTGGTGAACGTTGAAATCTCCTAAGATGGAGATTTCTGAGAAAGGAGAAATGGATAGAATGTGTTCCACTGTAGAGTTTAGATAGTCAAAGAATTTAGGAAAGTTGGTAGAGTTAGGGGAAAGATAGACAGCACAGAAATATTTAGTAAGAGAATGACAGGAAAGTTTGAGCCATAAAGTTGAGAATTCAGAGGAGTCGAAATCGGGAACACGAGAGCAAGTGAGTTTGTTGTGCACATATGCACAACATCCGCCATTGGCTTTGAAACTAGGATAGAGAAAGTAGGAGGATACAGAGAAGGGGTTGCTGGATGTTGCTACAGACACCTGGGTTTCGGTGAGGAAGAGAAGATCAGGTTTGTAGGAGGAGAGATGGTGCTCAACAGAGTGAAAGTTAGAGGAAAGTCCGCGAATGTTGCAGAAATTAATAGAAAGAGTAACAGGCCGAGGTCCAGGTAATTGTGTGGGGTCGTCAGGGGATGGTCGGTCGGGTGAGGGGGCATTTATGGTCCCCCCCCCTGGGGACTCCGAGGCCGGGCCAAAATTCATCATTTTTGTGTTTTATTTTTTTAATTTTGGTGTGGAGGAATGAAGTGTGGTGTGCATGTTTAGTGTAGTGAAGTGGATAGGAGGAGGAGGTGTTTGTGAGAGCTAGCTGGATTGCTCTCTGGGTCTACTTTGCATTGTATTCATAATAAACTGAAACTGAAACTAAAACTACTTTATTTGGGTCACTTTGAGGTATACATAGGTTGCATATTGGTTGGAAATACACAATACAAATACAAACCAGGCCCTTTAATGACACAAATCATCTTAAAGAGCCTTAAAATAGAAATAAATTCACTAACATGACTGCAGTTTTTTGTTTTGCTTAGTTTGTTATGAATCTATTTAGGTATTTGACATATAAGATAAATTTACAATGTCTATTCATGAAGTTGTAGTAGAATTCTAACAAAATAAGTTCAGACATTGGCAATTGAATAATTAAAACATTGACAGATTCCCTATCATTGGTAATTGTTGATAATATTCTTCTTCAAGCTTGACGGACCTTTTCTCTGCGGGCTTATTTGCGCTATTTAGGGCATATTCAGGCACTCCTGAATGATTAATCAAGCATCTGCATTAAATTAACTGTATTCTGCCGAAAACTAGGCGAAAATAGCTTCAAAATGAGACCAGAACAAGCTTCGTAGGTGGCGGGGTTCATCCGCAGCGTTGCCATAGACATTCGGGAAAACTCGCTAATTATTAGCTCTCGCTCGCTCGGCAACACTGTTGTGAGACACCCGCGCGAGACACAGTCTCCCTCAGTGAGCGGCTGGATGCTCTGAGGGTCGGACGGAGGTCCCTCACGCTCCCGCCCACTGACACTCGATTTCTACGGCTTTTACAGGCTTTTAAAGCCTGGAAATTGCTGTAAATTGCTTATGCGTTCCAGAACGTCACCCGCAGGAAAAGGGTTAAAACTCCCTACCGTAGATTTGGATTTGATTTCTTCAGATAAGTGTTTATATATATTTAGTTCTTGGTACCATATGTTACTTTGTGACTGCCAAGACACCTTTAATGATAATCTAAGATTATTTTGGTTTCGTAGTGGATATCTATTGTTAGTATTAATTTCGTAGTAATTATCATTGTCTATTAGTTTATGTAAGCACCTATTTACAAAAGTAGCACTCTGAACTATATTTATATCATTATATTTGAGCATTTTTGGGAGACGAAAATATATTGGCTGTGTGGTCTCTATAATAGAGGCCAGCAATAACTCTAATTGCCCACTTTTGAACTATGGGTTAAGAGTGCTCTTACTTGCGCCTCCACATACAGTGTGGCAATAAAGCAGATGACTGTATATAAGAGAGTAGTAAATCAGGGTAAGGGCTTGACTATCAAGGTAATCACGAGTTAGATATCAGATTCCGAACATGTTAGCAAATGTATTTCTCACTGAATTGATATGATCATGCCAACGTAAGTGCTGCTCTAATATTACACCAATTATTAGTACTACATTGTTCATTATTATTGGAGGCAATGGCTACATAATATTATTTTTTCTATGGAAGATTATATAACTTGATTTGTTTATATTTAGAGGTAATCTATTAGACAACAGCCATTCCTTTATTAATCTTAACCCACAGGACCCCAGGGATGCATGTGATGCGTTGGCAATGTATGTAACGCTAAACCTCAGAGCCGCAGCACCTGCGTCAGCAATTTCGACCTTATTTACTCTTGTCCTATGGTAGCTAGAGGCTTGAGGATGGTATGGGATATACCTTATGATGTTGCCGAACAGTGGCAGTACTCGGCAATCCCCAACTTTAGCCGCGCGGGTGGGCACGGGCGGATGGGGAAAGCCAGTTTAACCACTTATCTCACTGCTACTTTCTAGCTTATTTACTCTTGTCCTTTGGTAGCTAGAGGGTTCAAATTTGTATTGGGTATACCTTATGATGTTACCCAACAGTGGCAATACTTGGGAACACCCAAGTCCAACCGCGGTGGGGAGTAGGGATAGGGACGCACGGGAGGAGGGAGGAAGCCAGTTGTCCTGTTTAGTTCACGAGTGTTGGGCCTACCTTGTCGCCTCGCGATGTTGGAACAAAGGGAATAGAGTGTGTATCGCTCCCCTACTGCTCCCCATGGCATACTTGACTCCACACCAAGTGGGGAAGAGGAGGAGGAAGATGACCCCAATCCCATGGCATTCCTCAAAATTCCGCCAGGCCATCGTAGGGGTCAGAAGAGACGTGCTGAGGATGAGTGTGTCGTGTTGCTATGTACGTGGTCTTCCCCCACGCCTGCCTTCACCACCACCTCCCACAAACTCCCCACCTCTCACACTCTCCCCACTAAAAATACAATGTCAAAACCCATATTTCTAAGTCAAAAGTGCCTAAAACAATATGTAAAACTCATATTCTAACTATAACACATACGATAAAGTATAAAATCAATAAACAGAGACATAATAAAAGTGAAAGTGTGAGGGGGAGTCGGGTGCGTCCAGGACCAAGATGGCTGCCAGTCGCCATGGTAACCAGGACGCGCGCGGGGATTGCCACTCGTCGGCACTTATAAAACTTGAATATATGTACTTATCACACTGTAACTTCACTTACAATGACATTATGTGATACATGTTGCTAATATATGAACTATGAAGGCACACATGATGCTCGGGTGGTGTAAATAACTGTCACTCGAAAACTGGATGCATCATACATCTGCCATGCTGCCTTCCTCAGCTGTGGGGTGCAGGCACGGGATGTTTGAAGAGTCGTCCGGCACCAGCTGATGGCTGAACCAAGAATATGTTACTCCTCTAGCTCCATAGTGCTGCAGTTTTTAAAAAAAATCGATGATCAATTGTATCGAACGCCGTGGACAAATCAAGAAAGATGCTGACAGTGTACTTGTTTTCATCGAAAGCCCTCAAGACATTATCCGTGAAACGTAACAAAGCAGTCTCAGTTAATCATTTAAGTCTAAATCCAAACTGATCACTTGTTAAAATATTATTTTGTGTGATGAATTTAAATAGTCTGAAATATACTGTTTTTTCTAACATTTTACTTAATGATGGAACTTTTCATGGAAGTACAGTCCCGGCCATAAGTCCCTTTCCACCCTTTTGCCCGTCTCTCTGAGAAATATGTAGATCTGTCACCGCCGCCTCGGACTATGGCATTAATACTACTGTGTCTTGTGTATTTATGGTAAGATTACAACAGAGAGAGAGAGAGAGAGAGAGAGAGAGAGAGAGAGAGAGAGAGAGAGAGAACTATCATCCCTTCCATTAATACTACTGTGTCTTGTATATTTATGGTAAGATTACAACAGAGAGAGAGAGAGAGAGAGAGAGAGAGAGAGAGAGAGAGAACTATCATCCCTTCTATTAATACTACTGTGTCTTGTATATTTATGGTAAGATTACAACAGAGAGAGAGAGAGAGAGAGAGAGAGAGAGAGAGAGAGAGAGAGAACTATCATCCCTTCCATTAATACTACTGTGTCTTGTATATTTATGGTAAGATTACAACAGAGAGAGAGAGAGAGAACTATCATCCCTTCTATTAATACTACTGTGTCTTGTATATTTATGGTAAGATTACAACAGAGAGAGAGAGAGAGAGAGAGAGAGAGAGAGAGAGAGAGAGAGAGAGAGAGAGAGAGAGAGAGAACTATCATCCCTTCTATTAATACTACTGTGTCTTGTATATTTATGGTAAGATTACAACAGAGAGAGAGAGAGAGAGAGAACTATCATCCCTTCTATTAATACTACTGTGTCTTGTATATTTATGGTAAGATTACAACAGAGAGAGAGAGAGAGAGAGAGAGAACTATCATCCCTTCTATTAATACTACTGTGTCTTTTATATTTATGGTAAGATTACAACAGAGAGAGAGAGAGAGAGAGAGAGAGAGAGAGAGAGAGAGAGAGAGAGAGAGAACTATCATCCCTTCCATTAATACTACTGTGTCTTGTATATTTATGGTAAGGATGTACAACAGAGAGAGAGAGAGAGAGAGAGAGAGAGAGAGAGAGAGAGAGAGAGAGAGAGAGAACTATCATCCCTTCTATTAATATTACTGTGTCTTGTATATTTTTATGGTAAGGATGTAGAACAGAGAGAGAGAGAGAGAGAGAGAGAGTACAAAGGAGTACAAAGGAAATCAAGCAACAACAGGTCTAGTGACCCTTCTAGGCTGCTTGTCCTCCAAAACACTGAGGATCAAGTGTCCAAACAGTGGTTTAGAGTGGGTAAGGGAACATTGGAAAGGGAACTACTGCCCTGAAACTAATGTCCGTGGCAGGACTAAGAAGTTAGTAGGGGACATATGGATTAGTAACTGAGGGGAGGATAAAATAAAGTTATTCATTTACAAACGCAGTCAGTCGCGGGTTTGATGCGAGATATTTGTCTATGCGGAGTTTAAATGAATCAACGGTGCTGCAGTCTATAACGTCTCGGGGAAGCCCATTCCACAAGTTGACAACTTGATTGAAGAAGAAATTCTTAGATTCATGTGAGTTAAAAGATTTACCAATAATTTTGCAACCGTTTCCCCGCGTGTTATTAGATTGGTCGATAGTGAAGTCCTTACTACAGTTCATATTGTCGATGCCTTTGATGATTTTGAACACTTGAATTAAGTCACCTCTTAATCTGCGCTGGGTTACAGGAAATAGATTTAATTCTCTAAGACGCTCTTCGTATGGTTTGTTCTTTAGGCTAGGTATAATTTTGGTAACTCTACGTTGAACTCGTTCTAGATTGTTTATGTCTCTTTGGTAATAAGGGCACCAGCATTGAATGCAGTATTCCAGAAGAGGGCGGACTAAGGAATTGTAAAGGGTTAGGATAACGTCTTTGGATTTATGCTCAAATGACCTGCCTATAAAGCCAATTATTTTGTTTGCCTTCTTTACAACTTCTGAACATTGGTGACTCGGTTTTAGGTTACTCGATATTGTTACTCCCAGATCGGTTTCTCTGTTTACATTCTTAAGCTGAGTGCCATTCATCGAATAGTTTGCTTTCTCATTTAGGTATCCGATATGTAGTACTTTACATTTATCCGCATTGAAACTCATTTGCTAAATTTGGGCCCAATGTGACAATTTATCTAGATTGTGTTGCATATCGTCAACTTGTTCTTTTGAGAGTACGCTATTTGCAATTTTTGTATCATCAGCAAATTTTGAGATTGTACAGGTGAGACCCTCATCTATGTCGATGTAAATTAGAAAGAGAATTGGTCCTATTACCGATCCCTGGGGTACCCCGCTACTTACATTGGTCCATTTAGATGCCTTACCGTTTATGACTACTCTTTGCTTTCTGTCGCTGAGCCAATTTTCTATCCATTTCAACACACCGTCTTGTATTCCATGCACTTTTAATTTTTGCAGTAAACGTTTGTGGGGAACTTTGTCAAAGGCCTTTTGAAAATCAAGGTATATAATATCTACAGCTTTACTCTCATCGTAGAGGTTGACGATATCGTGGAAGAAGTCTAAGAGGTTTGTTAAACAGGAACGTTTTTTACGAAAGCCGTGTTGAGTATCTTTAAGTATGTTATTTTCCTCTAAGTGATTTACGAGTCTGTCTCTTATGACCGTTTCTAGCATTTTACATACAACACAGGTTAAGCTAATTGGACGATAGTTACTGGGTAGGGATTTGCTGCCTTTTTTGAATATCGGTGTTACGTTGGCTATCTTCCACTGATCAGGCATAGTTCCAGACTGCAAGGATTTATTGAATAGTAATGTCAGTGGTTTGGAGAGCTCATCCTTAGCTTTCTTTAGAACTCTAGGCGAGATTGTATCAGGTCCAGGCGTTTTATTTACCTTGAGTTTATCTAAACAATTCAATACTTCTCTCTCTGTAACGGTGATATTGCTTAGAACATCTGAATTAACAATCTGAATCGGCGATGGTGTAGGGATATCACTGAGGTCTTCTGTTGTAAAAACTGATGCAAAGAAGGTATTGAGGGCATTACTCATTTGTAGTTTGTCTTTGGTGTATTCTCCATTTTCATCGACTAACGGTCCAACAGTTGAAGTAACTACTTTTTTCTTTCTGATATAACTATAGAATTCTTTCGGGTTTGTTTTACTTTGATTCACAATATGTAACTCTAGGGTCTTTTTACTTTGCTTAATTAACTTTTTAGCTTTGCGTCGTAGCTCTACAAATTTCACCCGTTCTTCGTTATTTTGTGAGGATTTTAATATATCATTAGCAAATTTTTTAGCAACCAGGCAGTTTGAAATATCTTTATTCCACCATTTGGGCTTATTATTATGGCCTGGACGCCGTATTTTCGATGGTATGCAGTCTTGCACTGCTTTTAGGTAAGTGGTTTCGAATAACTTCCAAAATATATTTATGTCGTTTTTGTTAATTAAAAAGCTCCAGTCAGTTTCTTTAAACATAGCTCTAAGTTTATGAAAGTTGCTTTCTTGAAATTAGGGACTTTTTTGATGCTACTATTTGGTTCGTTACTAGTAAAGTTTAAAGTGAAAGTTATCGTACGATGGTCGCTGTTACTGAATTCATCACCAACATTCAAATTCTCTATTAATTCTTCTTTTGTTGCAAGTACAATGTCAAGAACGTTATTACCACGGGTCGGTGTTCGAACAAATTGATAAAGCGAACTCTCTTGCAAGTTTGTATACAAGTCATGTCCGGAGTGTGAAGTAAGAGTATCGCTCCACTTGGTCACAGGTAAATTAAAGTCGCCAAAAAATATGGTATCTTGGGAGTTACTTACATCTGCAATTTGTTCATAAATTTCTTGGTCAGTTTGCACTGATTGAGCTGGAGGTCTGTATATTAATGCAAGTATTATTTTTGTACCTTTATTATTCTTTATTAGCACAAAAGATGTGTCGACGTTCACAATTTGAGGTTTTGACAAGAGGGTCGGGTTAAGACTTTCTTTGATATAAAATAAAACGCTACCTCCATTTTTATTTATTCGGCTTTTCTCAAACATTACATAACCGGGAAGTGAATACTCTGCTAAAAAGTCTCTAATCTTCTGTATTGAGCCAAGATTCTGTTATACCCAATCACATCATAATTTTCTGTAAACACTAGTTCCTCTAAATCTGAAAATGTATTGCGTATGCTACGAGCGTTTGCATAGAAAACCTTTAATGTTGCGGTTTTAGAACTCACAGTGCATAGAAAACCTTTAATGTTGCGGTTTTAGAACTCACAGAAGTTCTTTAATCAAATTTTTGGTTCTGGTCGGATCTACATTTACATTCATGGCTGTCATCGGTCCTCGGTCGTTATCCCTGGCGGTTTTGAATTTGGGTCGTGTTGGTGGAGCTTTATCCATATTCGCAGTTCTTGACAGATTAGCATTTAATTCCTTCGCAGGTTGCCGCCCTCGCTGTCTTCGGTCCTCCTTCCTGGTTGTCCTGTGCTGAGTCGATTTCTTCTCCGAAAATCCTTCACCGCATCGTTGAGAAGACGCCCAAAACGTGCTGCTCCCACCTGGTTCAGATGAACTCCATCGTCCGAAAACAAATAGTCATCGTAGTAGAAATTGTCCCAGGTGTCGACGAATCCCACGTTTTCCTTCCTGCAGAGGTTTGCTAGACAACGATTTGTGCTGGTGGCTATGTTGTAAAATCGGCTCTCTACAGCAAGCCGGGGGACGATTCCTGAGACGATGATCCTTGATGACTTCTCCTTAAATGACTTGATCAGCTGCTGGTACTTTAAAAGCAAATCTTCCCACCGGGTTCGCTGTACATCGTTGGATCCAATGTGGATAACGTACATTGTATTAGCAGGGGCCAGCTTAGATACTTCGTCAACTGCAGCAACTACGTCGTCCACACCACCACCAGGGATACAAAAACGCTTCCTGGTCTTAGGTGCTCTGGCGCAAAACTCTGTGAGCTGACCACTTATCATCGAGTCTCCCACGAGCCGGACTTCTTCTATTTCCGCTTCGTCATCTGAGTCTGTGAGTATCTGGAAGCGGTTTTGACACTCGGTAATCGGTATGGGTTTCCTGGTCTTGGGGCAAACGTTGTTCCTCACGACACGGAAGTTGTCTTGAGGCGGAAGAGAGTCACTATTTGTTTCTTGAGTATCGGAAACATCAGCTGAAATGGCTACTGCAGGCGTTGAATTGTTGGCAGTTGACGTTGGGGCGTTGGTGGCTGCTGGAGTTGCGGTGACAATTGAAGTTTGTGGTACTCCAACGTTGAGTGTTACAAACTCTTGGAGTGATTCCAGCTTCATGGTGAGGACGTTGATCTTGTTGTAGGCTTCATCTAATTTCACTGTCAAATTCTCTCGTTGCTGGCAGAGACGGCAGACTTGAAGATCGACAGTAGCAAACATGGACTCACTAAACCTACCGGCGCAGTTCGTACAAGTGCGAGGCATGGTAACAGTCAGTTTCTTCAGATCACTTAACTCACTTTAAAACACTTAACTCACTTTAAAACACTTAACTCACTTTAAAACACTTAAATCACTTTAAAACACTTCACTCACTTTAGAAACACTTCAATCACTTCAACCGAAAGCAAATATGTTGAAATACACAACAATAGGTTATCAGGGGTGATAGCCTAACCGAAAACAAAAAATTTGAGATACGCAGAATTAGGCTTCCAGGGGCGATAGCCTAACCAAAAGTTTTTAAAAAATTGAAATACGCACCAATAGGCTACCAGCGTTGAATAGCCTAACCGAAAATAATAAAATTGAAATACGCAGAAATAGTCTACCAGGTGTGATAACCTAACCTTAAACAAATATATATATATAAAACAGAATATGTAACTAAATATACAATTCACCAAATAGAGATTTTATAAAAATAAAGTGTGACTGCACACAAGGGGTTAATATACTGTATCAACAGATGGCCCTGGTGTCACTGTAGCCTAGTAAAGCAGTAGCCTACTCTTTTTAGATAAAACAAAACAAAAAGTGTATCAGTCAAAGGTTACTACAAGATCGTGCAAGCAACAACTAAAATTACAGATATATATAGCTACAGTAGGATACTAAATACAATATCTACTAGAGATAATAAGAACAACAGATTGGCTGGCTATAGGCTAGGCTAGGTTTGGATTAGGTTAAAAGCTTGGCAGGTTGGGTTAGGCTAGGTTAGTTTGTACAATATACCACCCTTAGCTTAAAGTAAAATCACTCTGAGGAGAAAAAGTCAAGAATATATCTAGGGCAAAAAGATAAATGAATGCACTTAAATTTACTACAAAATTGGCTGGAATTTAATATGTATAATCCCCCCAAAAAAGTTTGCTTACACAATGGCGTCGGCGTTCGTTCCTGTAGGCAGGTTAGTTAGTACACAATATTGTTTATTAGCAAATTAATATGCAAAGCTTTACTTACATACAAGGCAGTTAAATTGATACATACTACAGTAGGTAATGGGTAAAATTAGGGGCTACGATTTTATATCAAATAAGAAGAGCGCGTTTGTTTACAAAGCAAAACAAACAAAGAACAACAGATGGCGCCCTGTCCGAGCAGGAGTCTTGTGATAAACACAAAGTTGATCAGTCAATACACAGCGAAATATCGTGCAGTGTTACTTACTAAGCTACAGGATGGTTAAACGTGCTCTTAACCACCTTTCATGCACAAGAATGAAGAGGATGAGTAGTTAATACTCAAATTATGATCGATATCGTGAGAGCGTTGACAGAGCGTCTGCAGCGTCTGGCAATAGCGAGGTGAGAGTCAACGAGGTAGCGAGTGAACTATCATCCCTTCTATTAATACTACTGTGTCTTGTATATTTATGGTAAGATTACAACAGAGAGAGAGAACTATCATCCCTTCTATTAATACTACTGTGTCTTGTATATTTATGGTAAGGATGTACAACAGAGAGAGAGAACTATCATCCCTTCTATTAATACTACTGTGTCTTGTATATTTATGGTAAGATTACAACAGAGAGAGAGAACTATCATCCCTTCTATTAATACTACTGTGTCTTGTATATTTATGGTAAGATTACAACAGAGAGAGAGAACTATCATCCCTTCTATTAATACTACTGTGTCTTGTATATTTATGGTAAGATTACAACAGAGAGAGAGAACTATCATCCCTTCTATTAATACTACTGTGTCTTGTATATTTATGGTAAGATTACAACAGAGAGAGAGAGAGAGAGAGAGAGAGAGAGAACTATCATCCCTTCTATTAATACTA
Source organism: Lithodes maja (assembly GCA_037953745.1). Taxonomy (NCBI): domain Eukaryota; kingdom Metazoa; phylum Arthropoda; class Malacostraca; order Decapoda; family Lithodidae; genus Lithodes; species Lithodes maja. The sequence continues at coordinate 80,566 of JBAKBP010001195.1, read as the reverse complement.
CTGTGTCTTGTATATTTATGGTAAGGATGTACAACAGAGAGAGAGAGAGAGAGAGAGAGAGAGAGAGAGAGAACTATCATCCCTTCTATTAATACTACTGTGTCTTGTATAATTATTTATGGTAAGATTACAACAGAGAGAGAGAGAGAGAGAACTATCATCCCTTCTATTAATACTACTGTGTCTTGTATATTTATGGTAAGATTACAACAGAGAGAGAGAGAGAGAGAGAGAGAGAGAGAGAGAGAGAGAGAGAGAGAGAGAGAGAGAGAACTATCATCCCTTCTATTAATACTACTGTGTCTTGTATATTTATGGTAAGATTACAACAGAGAGAGAGAGAGAGAGAGAGAGAGAGAGAGAACTATCATCCCTTCTATTAATACTACTGTGTCTTGTATATTTATGGTAAGATTACAACAGAGAGAGAGAGAGAGAGAGAGAGAACTATCATCCCTTCTATTAATACTACTGTGTCTTGTATATTTATGGTAAGGATGCACAACAGAGAGAGAGAGAGAGAGAGAGAGAGAGAGAGAGAGAGAGAGAGAGAGAGAGAACTATCATTCCTTCTATTAATACTACTGTGTCTTGTATATTTATGGTAAGATTACAACAGAGAGAGAGAGAGAGAGAGAGAGAGAGAGAGAACTATCATCCCTTCTATTAATACTACTGTGTCTTGTATATTTATGGTAAGATTACAACAGAGAGAGAGAGAGAGAGAGAGAGAACTATCATCCCTTCTATTAATACTACTGTGTCTTGTATATTTATGGTAAGGATGCACAACAGAGAGAGAGAGAGAGAGAGAGAGAGAGAGAGAGAGAGAGAGAGAACTATCATTCCTTCTATTAATACTGTTGTTTCTTGTATATTTCAGGTAAGGCTACACAACCAACCCTCCCCTAGTTGTCTGACAGTGCAGCAGCAATAGGCCCTTGGAAGAGTAAGTAACCCACCTAATTGACGCGAAAAGTGTTCATATTGACAAAGAAATAGGGCGAAAGGTCTTAAAATCGTCAATCGTCATACATTTATGTATTTGGAAAATACAAGTTTGAAGTATAATTCTAATCTCAAGTCGATTAAGGGGAGATTTCCACTTGAGGGATTTTTTTCTTGACTCCTTTCTCCCTCATGTTTAGCCCCATTGTTTTTCTAATTTTAAGACGTTTGCCTCATTATTTTGACGATTTTATGAACTTTCGACCCATTTCTGTCAATTTTAAGACTTTCCGTGCCATTTAGGTGTCGATTTTATCCTGGCGAGCGATAGCGAGCCTGTTATTTAAGAGGAACCGGCTTTCAACCGGGACATTTTTCTACCGAAAAATGTACAAATTTATCTTGAAAGGGGCTCAAGGGGGTGTAATCTTAACCTTGATGGATATCTAGAGACCAAACTAAAAACCTCCCCTTAAAGCGATCATAATTGAAAAGTTCAAAGTATATAAGACAAATATACATACCATTATAATTGAATGAACATGAAGTGGAAAGAAAATATACATACCATTATAATTGAATGAACATGAAGTGGAAAGAAAATATACATACCATTATAATTGAATGAACATGAAGTGGAAAGAAAATATACATACCATTATAATTGAATGAACATGAAGTGGAAAGAAAATATACATACCATTATAATTGAATGAACATGACGTGGAAAGAAAATATACATACCATTATAATTGAATGAACATGAAGTGGAAAGAAAATATACATACCATTATAATTGAATGAACATGAAGTGGAAAGAAAATATACATACCATTATAATTGAATGAACATGAAGTGGAAAGAAAATATACATACCATTATAATTGAATGAACATGAAGTGGAAAGAAAATATACATACCATTATAATTGAATGAACATGAAGTGGAAAGAAAATATATATACCATTATAATTGAATGAACATGAAGTGGAAAGAAAATATACATACCATTATAATTGAATGAACATGAAGTGGAAAGAAAATATACATACCATTATAATTGAATGAACATGAAGTGGAAAGAAAATATACATACCATTATAATTGAATGAACATGAAGTGGAAAGAAAATATACATACCATTATAATTGAATGAACATGAAGTGGAAAGAAAATATACATACCATTATAATTGAATGAACATGAAGTGGAAAGAAAATATACATACCATTATAATTGAATGAACATGAAGTGGAAAGAAAATATACATACCATTATAATTGAATGAACATGAAGTGGAAAGAAAATATACATACCATTATAATTGAATGAACATGAAGTTGAAAGAAAATATACATACCATTATAATTGAATGAACATGAAGTGGAAAGAAAATATACATACCATTATAATTGAATGAACATGAAGTTGAAAGAAAATATACATACCATTATAATTGAATGAACATGAAGTTGAAAGAAAATATACGTACCATTATAATTGAATGAACATGAAGTTGAAAGAAAATATACATACCATTATAATTGAATGAACATTAAGTTGAAAGAAAATATACATACCATTATAATTGAATGAACATGAAGTTGAAAGAAAATATACATACCATTATAATTGAATGAACATGAAGTTGAAAGAAAATATACATACCATTATAATTGAATGAACATGAAGTTGAAAGAAAATATACATACCATTATAATTGAATGAACATGAAGTTGAAAGAAAATTAAAGTAGAAAGTCACAAATTATCAAGCCAAAGAAACACATTCTCTCTCTCTCTCTCTCTCTCTCTCTCTCTCTCTCTCTCTCTCTCTCTCTCTCTCTCTCTCTCTCTCTCTCTCCAATGTGTAATATAATGGACATACATTTTATTATAGAACTTTATCGTATTCCCAGTTTCTGTTCGCCACATAGAAAATGGAGTCTGGTATTGGGAATTTGTGGCAATTTGTAAGAGAGTGATAGTGGTAGTTGTGGAAGTGGTGGTGGTAGTTGTGGTAGTAGTTGTGGTAGTGATGGTAGTTGTGGTAGTGATGGCGGTAGTTGTGGTAGTGATGGTGGTAGTTGTGGTAGTGATGGTGGTAGTTGTGGTAGTGATGGTGGTGGTAGTGATGGTGGTAGTTGTGGTAGTGATGGTGGTAGTGATGATGGTAGTTGTGGCAGTAATGGTGGTAGTTGCGGTGGTAGTTGGGGTAGTGGTGGTGGTAGTTGTGGTAGTGATGGTGGTAGTTGTGGTAGTGATGGTGGTGGTAGTGATGGTGGTAGTTGTGGTAGTGATGGTGGTAGTTGTGGTAGTGATGATGGTAGTTGTGGCAGTGATGGTGGTAGTTGCGGTGGTAGTTGGGGTAGTGGTGGTGGTAGTTGTGGTAGTGATGGTGGTAGTTGTGATAGTGATGATGGTAGTTGTGGCAGTGATGGTGGTATTGATGGTGGTAGTTGCGGTGGTAGTTGGGGTAGTGGTGGTGGTAGTTGTGGTAGTGATGGTGGTAGTTGTGGTAGTGATGATGGTAGTTGTGGCAGTGATGGTGGTATTGATGGTGGTAGTTGCGGTGGTAGTTGGGGTAGTGGTGGTGGTAGTGATGGTGGTAGTTGTGGTAGTGATGATGGTAGTTGTGGCAGTGATGGTGGTATTGATGGTGGTAGTTGCGGTGGTAGTTGGGGTAGTGGTGGTGGTAGTTGTGGTAGTGATGGTGGTAGTTGTGGTAGTGATGATGGTAGTTGTGGCAGTGATGGTGGTATTGATGGTGGTAGTTGCGGTGGTAGTTGGGGTAGTGGTGGTGGTAGTTGTGGTAGTGATGGTGGTAGTTGTGGTAGTGATGATGGTAGTTGTGGCAGTGATGGTGGTATTGATGGTGGTAGTTGCGGTGGTAGTTGGGGTAGTGGTGGTGGTAGTTGTGGTAGTGATGGTGGTAGTTGTGGTAGTGATGGTGGTAGTTGTGGTGGTAGTGGTGGTGGTAGTTGTGGTAGTGATGGTGGTAGTTGTGGTGGTAGTTGTGGCAGTGATGGTGGTAGTTGTGGTGGTAGTGGTGGTGGTAGTTGTGGTAGTGATGGTGGTAGTTGTGGTTGTGATTACTTACTTGAGTTTACTTGAGCTGTTTCGGCCTCCTCAGCGGCCTCGGCGAGAGTTGCTCCCCCCGAGTATGTTTGCTGCCAGTGTTTGATGCAGCAGGCATTCGAGAGGGCAGCTCTCCCCCCCCCCCCCCCCCCGCGAAGTATGGCTGATCAAGCACCGACTTGAGATGGTAGTCCAAGCCAGGAGTCCCTCAGTGTGCCCAGAGCTCCCCTACACATTTAGGGTGGGATGTTACAATACCTACCCCTTCTGTCACTCCAGTGGTAGTTGTGGTTGTGGTAGTGGTGGTAGTGATGGTGGTAGTTGTAGTGGTGGTGGTAGTTGTGGTAGTGATGATGGCAGTTGTGGTAGTGATGGTGGTAGTTGTGGTAGTGATGGTGGTAGTGGTGGTGGTAGTTGTAGTGGTGGTGGTAGTTGTGGTAGTGATGGTGGTATTGGTGGTGGTAGTTGTGGTTGTGATGGTGGTAGTGATGGTAGTTGTGTTAGTGATGATGGTAGTTGTGTTAGTGATGGTGGTAGTTGTGGTAGTGATGGTAGTTGTGTTAGTGATGGTGTTAGTGATGGTGGTAGTTGTGGTAGTGATGGTGGCAGTTGTGGTAGAAAAGTAGAAGGTATAGTAGTAGTGGTAGTGTAGATGTTGGTAGTTGTGGTTGCTGTAAGGATGATGTAAATGTTTATAGCTTTGGGCCTGGTGAACAGCTGTAAGGGACAGTGAATGGGTGGTGGTTATTGGTGAGCTGGTGGTGGTGAATGGTGTGGGGGTGGTGAGCTATGGTTGTAGTCAGTGTGGTGTAGTGATTTTGGTCATGATGGTGTTTGTGATGGTGGTGGTGGTGAATGGTGTGGGGGTGGTGAGCTATGGTTGTAGTCAGTGTGGTGTAGTGATTTTGGTGATGATGGTGTTTGTGATGGTGGTGGTGGTGATGTTATTGTTGTTGGTGATTATAAAGGTAGTTCAAGTTTAAGTTCAATGTCTTTATTTCATAACATACATACAATAAATATATATACATTGCATATCTTAAAAATTAATGCATTATACAAATTTAAAAACAAGTTCTTGCAATGCAATTTAGTGTTAAAAGTTAATTAGTTGTGGTGGTGATGGTGATAGTGGTGGTAGTGGTGATAGTAAAAATTAAAAGAAAAACAAGTTTATAGCCATTTCATTGAATATATGCAGGATAAATACAAAACATATACAGTTTCCAATAAATTAACAGTTAAGATGATTTGGGATAAGACAATTTCCCGCCAGCTAAACACACACACCCACCCACCGACCCACACACACCCACCCACACACACACACACACACATTTGATTACATAAAGAGAAGTATTTAGGTGGAGAATATCCATGTGTGGAGAATTGATGACGAAATATGTCCAAAAACGATAAACAGGGTGGCGCAGAAATTGGTTAAGGGAGCCCACATCGCTTTTTTTTTTCCTCTCTTTTTCTCCCTCTCTCTTTGGCTTGTATCCATTCGGCCCCATTCAGCCTACTGTTTTAATACGTTTACCCCCATCCAGGTGTCAATATTTTTCTGGCGAGCGGTAGCGAGCCACCATATATATATTTTTGTTTTGAGAGCAAGATAAATTTATACATTTTTCGATAGAAAAATTTCTCCGGCGAAGCCGGACTTCTCCATACACTGCTGGGTCGCTATCGCTCGCCAGGAAGATATCGACACCTGGATGGGGATAAACGTCTTAAAACAGTTGGCTGAATGGGGCCGAATGAATACAAGCCAGAGAAAGAGAGAAAAAGAGAAAAAAAAGCAGGTGACCTCCCTCAAGCAACTGTCACACGAGTGCTTTTTCCTGCAATTATTTATGAGCAAGATATTTACCGTAATAATGTGAAGCTCTTTAGCATCATAATAGAAAACTGAACTGAATATAGATTATAATAGGTACCGGTAGCTGAATTCTGATGAAACATAAAATTCTAAAATCGCCAGACACCAATTGCCCATACAAATTGACGGAAAAATCGGTCGTGTGACACCGCCAGGACCCACATGGCAAATTTTCTGTACACTCGGATGCCATAGTCTCTACCTTCGTCTAGCCCACTCATTCAAAATTGTTATAAGCTTCCTTTCCAATATACCAAACAGTAGTAGTAGTAGTAGTGGTAGTGGTAGTGGTAGTGGTAGTGCTAGTAGTGGTGGTCTGGCAGCTCATAAGGTAAACATTTTATATTTTTCTGTTACCTAAATTCATCTACCATCAGTCTAGTTTCCGATACCAGTGCAAAATATTCCAGAAATGTTGCCAGAAAAATGTTGATCATCGAATGTTGACTATAAAAGCTCTCGTGTGATACCGGCTTAATGGTGATGATAGTAGTGGTCATAGTATTAGAGGTGCTTGGCTTCGGTAATCCCGCCACTGATTTACGGAAGCGAAGCATGGACGTTGGTGGAGAGACTCAGACCAAGAGTGAGAGGGGTGGAAATGAGTTACTTGAGAAGTACGTGCGGAGTTACATGGAGGGATAGACAGACGAATGAGGAAGTAAGAGGGTTGTGTGGTGTGGATGTAGATATGCTGGAAAGTGTGAAAAGGAACACGTTGAGATGGTTTGGCCATATGGAACGTATGGAAAGCGAGAGAATGACTAAGAGGGTGTACGAGAGCGAGGTGGAAGGACAGAGAGGGAGAGGTAAACCGAAAGAGAGGTGGAAGGATGGAGTGAAGAAGTATATGGATGAAGGTGGTGCTGGTTGGGAGGAGGGGCGTCGATTGACTGGGGACAGAGGTGCATGCGGACGGTTCGTTCGTGGCCACCCCTTCTGGGATCACAGCGTCAGGCAATAGATAGATAGATAGATAGATAATGGTGATAGTAATGATGGTGACTGTAGTGTTGGTGATAGTAGTGGTGGTGATAGTGGTGGTGGTGATAGTAGTGGTGGTGATAGTGATGGTGATAGTGGTGGTGGTGATAGTAGTGATGGTGATAGTAGTGGTGGTGATAGTAGTGGTGGTGATAGTAGTGATGGTGATAGTGGTGGTGGTGATAGTAGTGGTGGTGATAGTAGTGATGGTGATAGTGGTGGTGGTGATAGTAGTGATGGTGAGTAGTGATGGTGATAGTAGTGGTCGGTGGTGATAGTAGTGATGGTGATAGTGATGGTGATAGTGGTGGTGGTGATAGTAGTGGTGGTGATAGTGGTGGTGGTGATAGTGGTGGTGGTGATAGTAGTGATGGTGATAGTGGTGGTGGTGATAGTAGTGGTGGTGATAGTAGTGATGGTGATAGTAGTGATGGTGATAGTGTGGTGGTGAAGTGGTGGTGGTGATAGTGGTGGTGGTGATAGTAGTGATGGTGATAGTGGTGGTGGTGATAGTAGTGATGGTGATAGTAGTGGTGGTGATAGATGGTGGTGGTGATAGTAGTGATGGTGATAGTGGTGGTGGTGATAGTAGTGATGGTGATAGTGGTGGTGGTGATAGTAGTGATGGTGATACTGGTGATGGTGATAGTAGTATGGTGATAGTAGTGATGGTGATAGTGGTGGTGGTGATAGTAGTGGTGGTGATAGTGGTGTGGTGATAGTAGTGATGGTGATACTGGTGGTGGTGATAGTAGTGATGGTGATAGTGGTGGTGGTGATAGTAGTGATGGTGATAGTAGTGATGGTGATAGTGGTGGTGGTGATAGTAGTGGTGGTGATAGTGGTGGTGGTGATAGTAGTGATGGTGATAGTGGTGGTGGTGATAGTAGTGGTGGTGGTGATAGTAGTGGTGGGATAGTGGTGGTGGATAGTAGTGATGGTGATAGTGGTGGTGGTGATAGTAGTGTTGGTGATTGTAGTGTTGGTGATAGTAGTGATGGTGATAGTGGTGGTGGTGACAGTAGTGTTGGTGATTGTAGTGTTGGTGATAGTAGTGATGGTGATAGTTGTGGTGGAGATAGTACTGGCATAGGTCCAAAGTGGCTCCATCTTCTCCTCTTGATATTAAGTGATTCACATAACTTGTCTTCGAGCCCTAGGGTGGTGTGTGTGTGTGTGTGTATGTGTGTGTGTGTGTGAAATGAAGAGGATTGCCTGTGTGTGTATGTGTGTTGTTTGTGAATCTGTGTGTGTGTGAGAAAGAGAGAAATTGTGAGAGTAAGAGTAGAGAAAAGATAAGCTTGTGTACGTATGAGAGAGAGAGAGAGAGAGAGAGAGAGAGAGAGAGAGAGAGAGAGAGAGAGAGAGAGAGAGAGAGAGAGAGAGACAGAAAAGAAAGGAGAGAGTGTGTGTGTGGGAGTAAGTGGAGAAGACAACTTAAGAGTGGAAGCTAAATCTCTCTCTCTCTCTCTCTCTCTCTCTCTCTCTCTCTCTCTCTCTTTTAACATTACTTCTCATTATATTTTTCCAGCCTCCTTCGTGCATTTATATATACAGTATATATACTGTATACAGATACTGTATACAGTATATACAGTATATACTGTATATATTCTGTATACAGTATATACAGTATATACAGTATATATTCTGTATACAGTATATATACTGTATATATAAATATACTATATACAGTATATATACTGTATATACAGTATATACAGTATATATAACTGTATATATAAATATACTGTATACAGTATATACAGTATATACAGTATATATACTGTATATACTGTATACAGTATATATACTGTATATACTGTATATACAGTATATACAGTATATACAGTATATATACTGTATATACTGTATACAGTATATATACTGTATATACAGTATATACTGTATATACAGTATATATATACTGTATATACAGTATATACAGTATATACTGTATCTACTGTATATACTGTATATATATACTGTATACATACTGTATACAGTATGTATACAGTATATACTGTATATACTGTATACAGTATATATACTGTATACAGTAAATACTGTATACAGTATATACTGTATACAGTATATACTGTATATACAGTATATATACTGTATATATACTGTATATACAGTATATACTGTATATATACTGTATATACAGTATATATACTGTATACAGTATATATATATATATATATATATATATATATATATATACAGTATATATATATATATATATATATATATATATTAACAACTTCTGAACATTGTTGACTTGGTTTTAGGTTACTCGATATTGTTACTCCCAAATTAGTTTCTCTGTCTACACTCTTAAGCTGAGTGCCATTCATTGAATAATTTGCTTTCTCATTTCAGGTCCCGATATGGAGTACTTTACATTTATCCGCATTAAAACTCATTTGTCAAACTTGAGCCCAACTTGATAGCTTATCTATGTTATTTTGCATATCTTCTACATGTTCGTTTGAGAGTACAGTATTTGCAATGTTTGTATTGTCTGCAAACTCATCTGAGGCCCTCATCTATGTCATTTTATATAAACTAGGAAGAAAACTGGCCCTAGAACTGATCCCTGGGGTACCCCGCTAGTTACATTGGTCCATTGTGATGCCTTACCGTTTATGACTACCCTTTGCTTTCTTTCACTGAACCAATTTTCCATCCATCTCAACACTCCCCTTTGTATTCCATGCGCTTTTAATTTTATCAATAAACGTTTGTGGGGTACTTTGTCAAAGGCCTTTTGAAAATCAAGGTATATAATATCTACAGCTTTACTCTCGTCATATAGGTTTAGGATATCGTGGAAGAAGTCTACAAAGTTCGTCAAGCAGGAACGTTTGTTTGTTACGGAAGCCATGCTGAGTAATGAGTATCTTTGAGTATGTTATTTTCCTCCAAGTGATTTACGAGTCTGTCTCTTATGAGTGTTTCTAGCATTTTACAGACAACTGAGGTTAATCTAATTGAACGATAGTTACTAGGTAAAGATTTGCTGCCTTTTTTAATATTGGTCTTACATTAGCGAGCTTCCACTCATCAGGCATAGTCCCGGACTGCAAAGATTTGTTTAAAAGCAATGTCAGTTGTTTGGAGAGCTCAAATTTATCTTTTCTTAGAACTCTAGGTGATATTGTGTCGGGTCTAGGTGATTTGTTTAACTTAAGTTTCTCCAAACATTTCAGTACTTTTCTCTCTGTAATGTTGATATTGCTTAGACCATCATAATTGTCTATCTGAGCTGGCGGTGTTGTAGGGATATCAATAATGTCTTCTGTTGTAAAAGCTGATGCAAAAAATGTATTGAGGACATCACTTATCTGTTACACTGGCCAGCTTGCCAGAATGTACCCGTAACTCGCTAGCGCTCGACAGGGCAGTGAAATGGGCTATAATAATCGTAGAACGATGTTCTTTCTTTCTTAGTGTTCATGTTGTCACAGACAGATCAGTGGTGGTCTTTATTCTTGTCTGTGACACTTGGAAGTATTTTATATCATTGATAGAGTATAAGATATGCTGTGTGAAGTTGTAAGGAGAAATAGAGCGAGCAGCGAGGTGGTAGTATGTGCGTGTGTATGTACGTGTGCCTTCCTCGCTCAGGCGGAGTTTCCCACGCTTGTGATTGGCCGGCGGGCCTGGCGCGTCATATGACGCCTGCTCCTCATGACATAGTCGTCTGTGATTGGGTGCCGCTGTCTTTGTTAGTGCTGGGGGGCTCCTGCCCGCGTGTCTCCTGCAGAGCTTGGCATAGCGTGCTTGGTCCTACATGTCCTTTGCAATCTGTCCCTCAATCTAACCCGCTGTACTACTGTTTCTCTCTCTGAACTTCTTCTTTTCCAATACTTCTTCTCTTTATTCAATTACTTATCTCTTCTGGTTCTGCATACGACTTCCATAGTCGGCCAATCGTATTACCAGCACCAGTTCTCACATATATGTTTTTCACTAGCTTTAGGGATTATTAGAGTCATAGTCACATGGTAGCATAGTATTGGGGTGCTTCTAATTAGTGAGCTGTTCTTTCCTACTATTTAATGCTAGACAGTGGAGGGTATCTTTGGTCATTGTCTGAGTTATGTATGTGGCAAGTCAGAGCCTGTACGACTTCGACGAAGCTAGGTAGCCTGTAACCCTTGTGCATATTTTTCCTTTGCGAGTGTAGCAGTATACAGGTGAAGGGCTTTTGCCTACTCTTACCTGTATGCTTGCTACTTCATTTTGTTGACCTTTGTGGAGCGCCAGGGTAAGACCAGATACTTGAGATCTGGACTTACCAAGAGAGCCTCCAAGTCACTTAACGTAACGCTCTGCCTAGGTTCCTGGTACCTTTTATTCCACTGCTAGACTTTATTAGTGGGAAAGACAGCATTGTGTTGATTAACTTTAATTGTGTATGCTTTAGGAATTATTCACGCCTTATTTTAGCCTAGGTTGATGCATAGTGCACAACCCAGTTTGGCTGTTACGTTGGCTAAGGAAGTACTGTTTTGAGTGGCTATTATTAGTGCTGTCACAGAGTTGTTGCACTCCCTTGTTTTATATATATGTATCCTACTTATTGGTGTATTTAAGATACACGCTTTGGTGTCCTGCCCCTGCATTATTTCTGTTCTATATTGACGAGCATCTTAGAGCATCAGACGTTTCCAGAAGATTCTTTACCTGATTGCTGTAGGACTAGACTTCCAGTGTTTTCATAGAGCATTGAAGAGTTTCGTGGTGAGTACAGACTCACACTAAAGTTAACATAAGCATATACTCCTTTATTAAATCTTGTTATAGTTTATTCTATAGCTGAAAAGGGAGGGAATTGAGTGGAAGCTACCTATACTGCTGTTTGCGGATGATACAGTTCTGATGAGTGATAATGAATGGGAGTTGCAGGGTCTGGTAAATGAGTTTGGAACAGTGTGCGAAAAACGGAATTTGAAGGTAAATACGGGGAAGAGCAAGGTTATGGTCTTCGAAAGGGGTGAAGTCACAGAGTGTGAGGTGAAGCTGAACGGTCAGGCTATGGAGGATCGTCAACTCTTTTAAGTATCTGGGCAGTGTGTTGAGTAAAGATGGGACTATGGATGAAGAGGTGCGGGAGAGGGTACAACAGGGGAAGAGGGTTGTAGGAACGCTAAAAGCAGTAACAAGAAATAGGGTGGTCAGTATGGAAGTGAAGAAGTCCTTGCATGACAGTGTGGTAATCCCGACACTGACTTACGGAAGCGAAGCATGGACGTTGGTTGAGAGACTCAGACCAAGAGTGAAAGCAGTGGAAATGAATTACTTAAGGAGTGCGTGCGGAGTTACATGGAGGGATGGACAGACTAATGAGGAAGTAAGAAGGAGGTGTGGTGTGGAGGTAGATGTGCTGGAAAGTGTGAAAAGGAATAACTTGAGATGGTTCGGCCATATGGAACGTATGGAAAGCGAGAGAATGACTAAGAGGGTGTACGAGAGCGAGGTGGAGGGACAGAGGGGGAGAGGTAGACCGAATATGAGGTGGAAGGATGGAGTGAGGAACTACATGAACGAAGGCGGTGCTGGTTGGGGGGAGGGGCGTCGACTGACTGGGGACAGAGGTGCATGGGGGCGGTTCGTTCGTGGCCACCCCTTCAGGGATCACGGCGTCAGGCAATAGATAGATAGATAGATAGTTTATTCAAGCATTGTTATTACTTAAGAGCATTTTATTAACGTAAAGTACTCCTGTTGTGAGTAGGCTTTGCCGTCACCGGAAAGCCTTTGTAGAAGTGCACTAAAACCCAGTTAATTGATACCCCGTTATCCAGTAGATTAACTCTGGAGGGTTTAAGTGTTTTGTTCACCGGCGTAATAGTTCGAGGGTTTGGAATTAGCGTACCGTTGTTGCAGATATAGCCTATCATCTAGTCCATTATTAAGTGCCCTTGTTTATTTCTTAGTGCCGGTCGTAACAAATGGCGACCTTAGACCAGTATATAGTGAACTGAATATTGCATTTTTTTTTTTTTTTTGGAGAAATCTTATTGCCATTTGGGGTTGAATTTATTTCTCGCATTGTTGGCAGTGGACATTGTTTTGAGGATATATAGAACTTGTTGGAGTTTATTGGTGACCTAGTATTGCACTCAAGAACATCTTCGAATATTTTTGGTGAATAAAGCTACACAAGAGTTTGGCTATTTTTGTCTTGACTTGAGATTTTTTTTTGTTGACTCCATCATGTCACTGGACGGGTCTGAGCATAGTGAGGGCACAGTGCGAGAGACAGGCAAGGAGGTGGAGAAGGTGGAGTTGTTTATTGGTGTTCGGGTTGTGAACAATGAGGAGGATGCTCGGATTTTTTTGGAGGAGCCTGTGTCGGCGGACCGTGTGTCGGGCTAGACCGGTACGGACTGCAGTGTGTAGCCACAGTCTTAGGTTTTTCCGGTACTAGCGATTTGTCGAGAAGTGAGCTGGTTTCCTGTGTGCTGGGTGGGGTGCATGGGGGTACGGGTGGAGCAGGAGCTGGGGCACCTTCGTCCCAGTCCCCATTCCACTCAACTCCTATCATGGCGCCCCCTCGGGGTCCGGAGCCGAGTACGTTCCCGCAGGCCGAGGCCCGCTGGCAGTTGGGTATGCCTCTAAGTAACTCACTGGGTGGGTCCCCGGTAGTAGCACCCCCTCCTCAGGGTTTGACTCCCGAGATGTTGTTTCAGCTTGAGCAGCAGAAGCTCGAGCTCGAGCAGCGGAAGCATGAGGCTGAGCTCGAGCAGCGGGAGCGAGAGTCTGAGCGCAAGTATAGGTATCAGGCTGAGTCTGCAAAGTATTGTGCCGATGTTGACCTAGAGAAAACTTGTGTAGAGGTGACGAGGAACCGGGTCGTCCAGGGGGGTCGAGCCCATGACCAGTCCCTGTCGCATCTACTAAAGTTGGTTCCAGTGTTTGATGAGTTAGGAGTTACAGAATTCTTTCTCCGTTTTGAGAAAAAGTGCCGGGAGCACCAATGGCCTGAGGAGAAGTGGGCAGCCCTTGTTTCTTCACGATTGACGGGGAAAGCACTCAAGGCGTACGATGCTTTGCCCCTAGATTCCTGTGTGAATTATGAGTTGTTGAAAGAGGCTGTCCTGAGGGCGTATGAGCTACAGCCAGAGACCTATAGGATAAAGTTTAGGGCGGTTCCAAAAAGAAAGGAGAGTACTTTCCAGGATCACGCTAGAGAGCTGTCAGATGCATTTGAAAATTGGTTGAGGTCGGAGAAGGCAACTACTTTTGATGCAGTAAAGCAATTAGTGTTGTTAGAACAATGTTTTAAATGTACTGGCAGTGACTTGACTTAACCTGAAAGAAAAGCAACCCAAAACCCTGCAGAAGGCGGCTGAGCTGGCTGACCTCAGGTTGTCATTGATTCGTGGGTGCGGGTCTGCACAGAGAGCTGAGGCAGGTAAGAAGGGGCGTACCACTCCACCCCCCCGAATTAATGACACAACTAATTATCCATTTAAGAGTACTGTTGCCAATTATTATGATCCCAAGTCGAAACCCTTCCCGTTAAAGAAAGGTCAGGGGAAGTCCAAGAGTGAAGTGGAATGTTTCAAGTGTCATAAGAAGCTCATATTGTCATAGTGTCATATTGCGTGCTCATGTCCGAGCGCACCGTTTACAGCAGTGGTGTCATTAGTGAGCAACATCGGTGTGTCTTTGAGGTCTTCCGCGTTTGCCCGGGGTAAACAGTCAGTTGCGAAGTCATCGCCGGTGCAGAAGCAGCAGGAGGGCTCGTCACCCGTCCGTGATGTTTTTTGTGGTCATAGGGGGCACGGCACTGTGAGGTGGGCTGGTGTGGAGCATAGGCTTGAGTTGCTGCGTGATACGGGCGCTTCTCAGACACTTGTTAAGAATTTCACTGGCAAGCTTATTAACGCGGCTCGGGTTGTGGTGGTTCAAGGCATCAATGCTACGTGGTCTTACCCGCTGGTCAGAGTGTAGCTTGAGGTGGACGGTGTGACACGAGAGTTGGATGTGGGTGTGGTGGAGAAATTGCCAGTTGAGGGGGTCGACCTCCTTCTCGGCAATGACTTTGCGGTGCCCACTTCCGAGGTTCCACCCTTAGTCATTGCCGAGAGGGCGGCCGACACGAGTAGGGAGGGGCAAGAGTGGCTCGAGAGGTGCCAGATGCCGCAGATGGCGTGTGCTGTCACCAGGTCTCAGTCCGCTCAGGTGTCACAGCCTAGTACCCAAGTTTTAGACCAGCGGAGGAAGGGTCGGAAGGAGAAAGTCAAGGCTAGTCGGGTTGAGAGTTTGGACCCAGCGACACTCCTTGGTGACTCGGTACTTGCACCCATTACGAGGTCCGGAGTGGCCCCAGAACCTGTCCCCTCTAGTGACATGGTAGGGCGTGTTAGCACTCCGCGACAGAAACGTTCCCAGGCGAAGCAGGCAAGGCTTGAGCAGCCTAGTATTGAGGGTGGCCACAAGTTGCTTCAGGAGCATTTAGAGAGGCTGGCACCCTCGGATATATGTCGGTTGCAAGTAGAAGATCCTGGGCTTGAGAGTTGTGGGAACGGGGCTATTGAACTCGACGAGGACGGGGATGCAAAGCCGGGAGATTTTTTTTCATGTTGGGGGAATCCTGTACCGCCGTTTTTTGGATCCCAGACGTAGTTGGGATGGTGGGGCAAGAGTGGTTGACCAGTTGGAGGTCCCTGAGAAGTGTCGTGATAGCCTGTTGCGGCTGGCGCACGATGTTCCGTTGGCAGGTCACTTGGGTGTGAGAAAAACGTTGGCCTCGTTATCTAGGTTGTTCTGGTGGCCAGGTATTAAAGCCCAAGTTTCGGCCTGGGTGGCGATGTGTGGTACCTGCCAGAGGGTGGGAAAGCCGAATCAGAGCATACCTAAGGCTCCGTTGCACCCAGTGCCTGCTATTGGTCCTACCTTTAGCAAGGTTATCATCGACATGGTAGGCCCTCTGCCTCCCACTAGTGCAGGTAACAGATTTTTGCTAACCCTCATGGACGTCTCCAATCGCTACCCTGATGCATACCCTATGAGAAATGGCAAGTCTAAAACTGTTGTGCGAAACTTGCTGTTGTATTGCTCGAGATACGAGTACCCACAGGAAATTTAGTCGGACCAAGGGTCAAATTTCACGTCCACACTCTTTAAACAGACCATGCAGCAGCATGGGATCAATACGGTTGTCTCTTCAGCTTATCACCCAGAGAGTCAAGGGGTGTTGGAAAGATGGCATTCCACTTTGAAAAGCATGTTGCGGTGCTACTGTTTGGAGAACGGCAAGGATTGGGACCTAGGGTTACCGTACGTTTTGTTTGCGGCACGAGAGGTACCTGGGGAGAGCCTTGGGTTTAGCCCCAACGAGTTAGTTTTCGGGCATCAGGTTAGAGGTCCTCTTAGCACGGTGAGAGAGATCTGGGAAGGGACTGTACCGCCATGTTCTCTAATTAAGTATGTCCTCGAGAGTAGAGACAGGATGCTGAAAAGCCTGGAGTTGGCAGGGAGAAATTTGGTAGATAATCAGGCCTTGATGAAGGATTGGTATGACATCAAAGCAAAGCTCCGGGAGTTTGCGGTAGGACAGGAGGTTTTGGTCTTATAGCCCTTAGTAGGCCATCCCCTGTCGGCCAAGTTTGTCGGTCCTTACAAGGTCGTGCAGAAGTTGTCTGACCTAGATTACCTTGTGGCTACTCCGGATAGGTGGAAGAAAAATCAGCTCTGTCATGTGAACCTGTTAAAAGAGTTCGTGAGGCGCCCACCTGAGCATCCTACTGTCCCTGTGTTGGTCTGCAGCGGCCAAGGTGGAGAAGGAGAGGGGGGTAGTGAGGCACAGGTGGAGGAGAGTTGGGATTGTCATGTCTCGGCGGATCAGTGGGCGGGGAACACGAACCAGGTGGCTGTGGAAGCGTTTGAGCACCTGCCTGAGCAACAGCGTGCAGCGATCCAGCACCTGTTCTGTTTATACCCCACTGTTTTTGCCGAGCACCCAGGCCTCACAACTCATGCGGTGCATGATGTGGACGTTGGAGACCACCCCCCCTTTAAATCAGTGCCCTATCGTGTACCTCCCATTAAACTTCCGGCTCTCCGAGCGGAGTTAGGCTACATGTTGGAGAGGGGGCTGATAGAAAAAGGGGCGGTTAGGTGGACATCTCCCGTCACTCTGCAGCCTAAACCAGACGGCAAGGTCAGGTTTTGCATTGACTTCAGGCGGTTGAACGGCTTAACCCCCACCAATGCCTACCCTCTTCCCCGTGTAGATGACAGTGTTGACAAGATCGGGTGTGCACGTTACCTCACCAAGGTGGATCTTTGTGACTGGCAAGTGCCGTTGTCTGAGCGGGCGAAGCAGGTGTGCGGATTTGTGGTGGATGGGAACACTTACCGTTGCAACGTTATTCCGTATGGGCTGAAGAATGCACCTGCAACTTTCCAATGCCTGATGAATGAGTTAGTGGCGGAGATCCCTAACTGCACCGTTTATCTAGATGATGTGATAATCTACGATGATGACTTTGAAAGCCATTGCGAGCACATCGGGGCACTGTTCAGGAAGCTGAGTGAGGCTCATTTGGTGGTCAATCTGGGCAAATGTGATTTTGTTCCGGCAACTGTGCAGTATCTGGGGTTTGTGGTGGGGTTAGGCCAGGTGTGCCCCCCCCCCCACCCCCCCCTTACCAAGATACAGGCTATTAACCAGTTCCCCAGGCCGACCACCAAATGACAGATCATGAGGTTCTTGGGCATGATTGGGGATTACTGCAGATTCATCCGCGGATACTCCTCAGTGTTGGCTCCTCTGACGGACCTACTTGCAAAGACGAAAAAGTTTGGGTGGGCACCTGAGTGTGAGAAGGCCTTCTCACTGGTGAAGCATCTGTTGTGCACTCACCCCATACTCAGGGTCCCCGACTTCTCAAGACCTTTTCAGCTAGCGACAGATGCTAGCGGCGTAGGGGCTGGTGCCGTCTTGTTGCAGACAGACACAGAAGGTGTGGAACACCCAGTAAGCTTCTCTTCTAAAAAGTTCAACTCAGCACAAAATAACTATTCAGTAGTAGAGAAGGAGCTTCTGGCCATTGTGCTGGCGCTCAGGCACTTTGAGGTGTATGTTCCCGCTTTTGGCCCAGTCGTGGTGATTTACACTGACCACCACCCTTTGAAGTTTTTGAATCAGTTCCACAACCGAAATATGAGGCTAACCAGATGGTCTTTAATGTTGCAGGAGTATAATCTGGACATTCGCCATATTGCCGGTTGTGACAATGTAATAGCTGACTGTTTGTCCAGGGTGGAGGACCCAGGATAGATCACCACAGGTGTGTTTGGTGGAGTGGAGAAAAATTAGGCTTGCCCCTGTAGTGCAACGCCGCCAAAAACACTATTAAAAATATAAAAACCTCACATAAAAACTCTTTCTTTTTGATAGTATATAAGTGCAGTATGTTACAGCAAGAATCTAAGACATCCTGTGTTTTGTCTTAGTAGGCTAGGCTTTGTGAAGCTTGCTCGTTGAGCGTAAAATTGATAAGCTATACTATTATTTTGGGGAAGTGTTGTGTAGATTTTTGTTTCATAATGAAGTGTTTTATGTTTGTGATTGTGCCTTGTTTTCACAACTTGGGAGAGTAGCTGGGTGATGCGGGGTTGGTGGGTATTCTGTCTGGTCAGATGTGGAGTTCACCTGAGGCTGAAACGTCCCACATCTTGGGCGGGGTGTTACGCTGGCCAGCTTGCCAGAATGTAGTCGTAACTCGCTAGCGCTCGTCAGGGCAGTGAAATGGGCTATAATAATCGTAGAACGATGTTCTTTCTTTCTTAGTTGTCACAGACAGATCAGTGTTGGTCTTTATTCTTGTCTGTGACACTTGGAAGTATTTTATATCATTGATAGAGTATAAGATATGCTGTGTGAAGTTCTAAGGAGAAAGAGAGCGAGCAGCGAGGTGGTATTATGTGCGTGTGTATGTACGTGTGCCTTCCTCGCTCGGGCGGAGTTTCTCACGCTTGTGATTGGCCGGCGGGCCTGGCGCGTCATATGACGCCTGCTCTTCATGACGTAGTCGTCTGTGATTGGGTGCCGCTGTCTTTGTTAGTGCTGGGGGGGCTCCTGCCCGCGTGTCTCCTGCAGAGCTTGGCATAGCGTGCTTGGTCCTACTTGTCCTTTGCAATCTGTCCCCAATCTAACCCCCTGTACTACTGTTTCTCTCTCTGAACTTCTTCTTTTCCAATACTTCTTCTCTTTATTCAATTACTTATCCCTTCTGGTTCTGCATACGACTTCCATAGTCAGCCAGTCGTATTACCAGCACCAGTTCTCACATATATGTTTTTCACTAGCTTTAGGGATTATTAGAGTCATAGTCACATGGTAGCATAGTATTGGGGTGCTTCTAATTAGTGAGCTGTTCTTTCCTACTATTTAATGCTAGACAGTGGAGGGTATCTTTGGTCATTGTCTGAGTTATGTATGTGGCAAGTCAGAGCCTGTACGACTTCGACGAAGCTAGGTAGCCTGTAACCCTTGTGCATATTTTTCCTTTGCGAGTGTAGCAGTATACAGGTGAAGGGCTTTTGCCTACTCTTACCTGTATGCTTGCTACCTCATTTTGTTGACCTTTGTGGAGCGCCAGGGTAAGACCAGATACATGAGATCTGGACTTACCAAGAGAGCCTCCAAGTCACTTAACGTAACGCTCTGCCTAGGTTCCTGGTACCTTTTATGCCACTGCTAGACTTTATTAGTGAGAAAGACATCATTGTGTTTATTAACTTTAATTGTGTATGCTTTAGGAATTATTCACGCCTTATTTTAGCCTAGATTGATGCATAGTGCACAACCCAGTTTGGCTGTTACGTTGGCTAAGGAAGTACTGTTTTGAGTGGCTATTATTAGTGCTGTCACAGAGTTGTTGCACTCCCTTGTTTTATATATATATGTATCCTACTTATTGGTGTATTTAAGATACACGCTTTGGTGTCCTGCCCCTGCATTATTTCTGTTCTATATTGACGAGCATCTTAGAGCATCAGACGTTTCCAGAAGATTCTTTATCTGATTGCTGTAGGACTAGACTTCCAGTGTTTTCATAGAGCATTGAAGAGTTTAGTGGTGAGTACAGACTCACACTAAAGTTAACATAAGCATATACTCCTTTATTAAATCTTGTTATAGTTTATTCAAGCATTGTTATTACTTAAGAGCATTTTATTAACGGAAAGTACTCCTGTTGTGAGTAGGCTTTGCCGTCACTGGAAAGCCTTTGTAGAAGTGCACTAGAACCCAGTTAATTGATACCCCGTTATCCAGTAGATTAACTCTGGAGGGTTTAAGTGTTT
This sequence comes from Lithodes maja, assembly GCA_037953745.1. NCBI lineage: Eukaryota > Metazoa > Arthropoda > Malacostraca > Decapoda > Lithodidae > Lithodes > Lithodes maja. The sequence continues at coordinate 60,337 of JBAKBP010001195.1, read as the reverse complement.
TGTTCACCGTCGTAATAGTTCGAGGGTTTGGAATTAGCGTACCGTTGTTGCAGATATAGCCTATCATCTAGTCCATTATTAAGTGCCCTTGTTTATTTCGTAGTGCCGGTCGTAACATATCAGATTCTGTTCTTCGTCTTTGGTGTAATCTCCGTTCTCATCTACTAACGTTCCAATAGTTGAAGTGACTACTTTCTTCTTTCTGACGTAACTATAGAATTCTTTCGGGTTTGTTTTATTTTGATTCACAACATGTAAGTCTATCTATTGCCGGATGCCTTACTCCCCTTACGAGGGTGGCTATACACAGATGCCCCCAGCGGACCTATTCCCTGTGAGAGTGACAACCTGAGCCAGTTTAGTAAAGGACTTACAGGATTAACCACTCAATTTAGGATCTGTCCGACTCAGAGGCCCTCTGTGTATCTTGTTAGCAATATTTTTCTACAGTGGTGTTCGGCTAATTCATCCACTAACCTGCCTTACCCTTAGGTAAACATGTAAGTCCATGGTCTTTTTACTCTTCTTAATTATCGCCCATTCCCCGTTCGGAATCACCAGAGCCGCCTACCACTGCTGCCCCACAAGAACCTGGTGTCCCTGAAGGTGCAGAGGGTCCTGGCCTACCGGGAGTATGAACTGAAGGCCCGATCCCTTACCTGTTACAAGATGCTTAGGACCAGCCTCTACATCTACGGCACCACTGCTCTGCCTGATGATGGGAGGACGAGTGTGGAGGACAGACTGGCGAACCTTATGATGGGATGCTATACCTCTAATGAACTGAGTCTTTTCCTGTGAGCGAGAGAGAGAGAGAGAGAGAGAGTGAGAGTGAGTGATGGGTGGGGGAGAGAGAAGGGAGGGGGGGGTAGAGAGAGAGAGAGAGAGAATCCAGCTTGTACCTCTATGATGCCACCGCTCTGCCTGATGATGGGAGGACGAGTGTGGAGGACAGACTGGCGAACCTTATGATGGGCTGCTACACTGCTAATGAACTGAGTCTGTTCCTGTGAGAGAGAGAGAGAGAGAGGGAGGGTGTGTGTGTGTGTGTGTGTGTGAGGGAGAGAGAGACCAGCTTGTAATTCTATAACACCACCGCTCTGCCTGATGATGGGAGGACGAGTGTGGAGGACAGACTGGCGAACCTTATGATGGGCTGCTACACTGCTAACCAACTGAGTCTATTCCTGTGAGAGAGAGAGGGAGAGTGTGTGTGTGTGAGGGAGAGAGAGAGAGAGAGAGAGACCAGCTTGTACTTCTATAACACCACTGCTCTGCCTGATGATGGAAGGACGAGTGTGGAGGACAGACTGGCTAACCTTATGATGGCAACCTACTGTATACTGCTAACCAACTGAGTCTGTTCCTGTGAGCGAGAGAGATAGTGAGAGTGAGTGATGGGGGGGAGGGGGGGAGAGAGAGAGAGAGACCAGCTTGTACCTCTACAACACCACCGCTCTGCCTAATGATGGGAGGACGAGTGTGGAGGATGTGACGCATGTCGAGTATGAGCATGCTGTACAGAACGCCCAGTCAGGCCCCACTCTCGCTAGGATCGTCAGGGCAGGAACTTTGGCTGTAGTCTGTGTAGAGTTTCCTAACTTAGTTTATGTGAGCCGTTGTACTATAAGTATTATAAATATGTATTTTGTTTTCATCTGAGTCAACGAGTTCTATTTTATATCATTAGTTATAAGTATTGTGTGTGGGACTTATATGTAATGATGAGAGGAGAGAGAGAGAGATATTACGTAACGGGGACCAGTGAGTGCGCCACGCGGGCAGATAGGCCTAATTCCCTCCTCCCTCCTCCCTTCCTCCCTCTCAGCGCGTGGGAAGTTCTTTGTCGATCCCAGATTGAGAGAGAATATGACGTCATGATTGCCAGTGGGCGGTCCTTAAGTAGTTGGCGATCTGCTCACTAGAGGGCCGAGTATAAAAAGGGAGGTCTCGCCATGCTTTACTCAGAACTCATCAGGCAAAGCGACTTCTCATATCCCTTGCAACTATCCATATTCTTCCGACTGATGTGAACTTTCTCTACTCTCTGAACAGCCTATCTTCTTCCCTTCTCGTCCCTGTTTAACCTCCATGACCCCTTTGGTGCAGATTTAGTCAGCCAAAGTATTATCGCTTGAGTTCTCACGAGATAAGTGCCTGTTAGATAGCCTATTTTTGGAAGGGTTAACTAGAATAGGATTGATTGATGTTTGTTGCACTCGTATATGCATTTCCCTGTGTGCGATTATTCATGTTCCTGTTTTCTGCTGGTTTAGGCAATGCTAGACTGGGATAGGGTTTCTGAGTTGTGATTTCCTATGAGTACTAGGTTGCGGTTGAACCAGTACAATTGCAACGGAGACGTGGAACGCCTAGGTGGTCTTTCTGACTGTGTACCGTGGGAGTTTAGCACTGTGTTGCGAGTGAGGGCTTTTGCCTGTGCCACCCAACACTGTGCTATCTCATTTGCTTGACTTTGAGAGGATCGCCAGGAGAGAACCAGATACTAGTGATCTGGATCTCTCAAGAGAGCATCCCGTCAATTACCGTAATTTGGCCGCACAGTCTTAAGGACCTCGCTAGGCTACGAGCCGCTTGCTCAGCCATTGTCTCTTAACCTTAGATATCCCAGCTAGACTTTGCTCGACCAGCAGATACAGTATAGTATTGAAGCTTCTCCTTATGTATATTATTGTTTAAGCACTATTGATTTCATGTGTGGCACGCTTAGCTACTTCAGAGATTAGTGGCCCACGAGCACAATCTTAGTAGGCTATTGCCAGTGCATTGTCGGAGTACTTCTTCTTAATGTTTGCCATATCCTATTGCTTATTCTTATAATTCTTCTTATGTCAATTTAAAGCCTTTAATTACCAGTGAGTTATTCATTAAATTGCTGTTCAAAATCCGATACTTACTTCTTATGAGTATTCGAGAAGCATCTAACTTATCAGAAGATTCCTTGCTTGATGCTCGAGGACTATTGTTTAACGTAACGTAATAGTGCCGATCCGAAGTAGAGGGTGGAGGACTTCTTAAGTTCTTAGTTCAAGGGTGGATTACTTCGGCTTCGGCCAACACTATTCTTTAGTGTTGTAGTACTTTCTTCTTTGTTTGATTGTTGACCAGACTAGATAACTCCCGTCTTGTTATTAGTCTGTTGTGTGAAACGCTAGTACCGAGTTCTTGTATACCCCGTTATAGCAGATAGAACTCTGGAGGGTAGTGGCGTTTTTTGTTCGGCTGGCAGTACTCTGGGGTTGGGATCGTGTGTTTCCGTTGTGGCAGCGAGCCATACTCGAGTCCTGTGTAAGAGCCCTAGTGTACCCGAGTGCCCGGTCGTAACAAATGGCGACCTTGCTTAGGATTTTGTGAACAGTATAATTTTTTGCAGAGTTGTACAACATTTGTTTGTTCGTACTTTAGCGTACATATTGAAGAATATTTTTTTTTGTAAGGCAATTAGGAGAGCATTTAAGAGACTCCAGTTAATTTAGTAATTAGTGCTTGCATAAGGGAGTTTAACACTTTTGTCTCGAGAATTTTTTGGTGAACTTCAGTATGTCGTGCCCTAGTACTGACGAGGAGCGAGAGATGCTAAGTGAGGAGGTGCCGTTAGTAACCAGTGAGGAGGATGCTAGACTTTTTGTGAGTAAGCAGTACCACGTGACGGAGGAGAGGCTGACTGGGGTGAATGTTTATGGCTTGCACCTGATAGCCAAGGTTTTGGGTCTATCCAATGTGGGAGGGATGTCCAAGGGGGAGCTGATTTCCTGGGTGTTGCGTGGGCGACATGGGGTTTCGGAGGAGAGGGCGTTTGGGGGTGTTCCTCCCCAGATCCCCTCTCACTCGACTCCCACAGTGCCGTCCACTCAGTTGCCGGAGGTTAGCACTCTCCCACAGAGGGATGAGAATTGGAAGATTGGAGTGCCCTCGGGCGGTGCGTATGGTGGTTCCCCAGTTCTTGCCCCCCCCTCCTTCAGTAGTGGCAGCTCCCTCTTCCTGCCTGTCTCCAGATATGATATTTAAACTTGAGCTTGCTAAGATTGAGAATGAATCTAGGAAGCAGGAGAATGAGGCTAGGAAGCAGGAGATTGAGGCTGAGACCAGGAGGCATGAGGCTGAGGTTAGGAGGCACGAGGCTGAGCTTAGGTACGACTCAGAGAAATATTGTGCTCAAATAGATTTAGATAAGACTCGTGCAGAGTCGACAGGGATTCGGATGGGCCGTGAGGGCCAAGTAAGAGAACAGTCCTTGTCCCACTTAGTCAAGTTGGTGCCGGCATTTAGTGAAACTGAAGTCACAGAATTTTTTAATCGTTTTGAGAAGAAGTGTAGGGAGCATAATTGGCCTGAAGAGAAGTGGGCAGCTCTGGTCTCCTCAAGACTTACGGGTAAGGGTCTGAAGGCTTATGATGCACTGCCTTTAGAGTCTTGCATTGACTACCCAGAATTGAAGAGAGCTGTCCTACGGGCATACGAGTTGCAACCAGAAACATATCGATTGAAGTTTCGGGGTGTTACAAAGACTAGGGAGGCGACCTTTCTTGAGCATGCCCGGGACTTAAAAGATGCACTTACAAACTGGACACGTTCTGAGAAAGCTGAGACGGCCGAACAGTTGACGGAGCTGTTTCTGCTCGAGCAGTTTTATAAGTGTACAGGTGCAGAAATGACTTTAACTATTAAAGAAAAGAATCCAAAAACTCTACAGGAGGCAGCTGAGATGGCTGACCTCCGGCTATCATTAATTCGTGGGTGCGGGTCTGCCCAGCGTAGTGAGGCAGGTAACAAGGGGCGTGACGCCCCACCCCCCCGAGTTAGTAATATATCTTATGCAAACAAGTACAAGAGTTATGATACCAAGACTGACCACAAGACTAGCACCGTCCCATTTAAGAAGGGGCCGGGCCCTTCCCAGTACCAAGGGAAGCCCAAAGGGGAGTTAGAGTGTTATCAATGTCATAAAAAGGGGCACTTTGCAAGAGTCTGTCCTAGCAAACCACCTACAGCAGCTGTGTCTTTGGCCTGCAACATTGGTGTGTCTCTGAAGTCTTCTGAGTTTGCCCGGGGCAGTTCGTCAGAGGCTGAGGCACAGCCAGTGCAGAAGCACCTGGGAGGCTCGAACCCTGCTCAGGATGTTTTTTGCGACCATAGAGGACGGGGTTGCGTGATGTGGGCGGGGCGCAAGCATGGAGTAGAGGTCTTGCGTGATACAGGTGCTTCCCAGACTTTGATGAAAAACTTGACTGGCTACCCTATAAATGCGGCTCGGGTGGTGGTGGTGCAGGGTATTAATGCAACTCGGTCATACCCGCTGGTGCGGTTGGAGTTGGAGGTGGATGGTGTGGCACGTGAATTGGATGTTGGGATTGTGGAGAAACTGCCAGTGGAGGGCGTCGACCTTCTTCTCGGCAACGACTTTGCAATGCCCGCTTCTGAGGTTCTACCCTTAGTCGTTGCCGAGAGGCCGGCCGACGTGAGTAGGGAAGAGCGAGAGTGGGTCGAGCGGTGCCAGGCACAACCCATGGCGTGTGCTGTCACCCGAGCTCGGGCAGCTAAAGTGTCACAGCCTAGTCCTCCGTCTTCAGACCAGCAGAGGAACGATCAACAGGAGGAGGCTAAAGCTGGAGTTGGTTTTAAGAGTTTTGACTCGGCGGCTCTCCTGGGTGATTCAGTATTAGCACCATTACTTAGTTCTGGAGTAGCCCCTGGGCCTGTCATCGAGAGTGACGAGGCTGGGCATGACGAGTCTCCACGACAGCAACGTTATGAACATCGAGAGAGACAGAGGGAGCAGCTCAGTATCGGGGAGGGTCATGCATTGCTCCGGGAGCAGTTAGATCGCTTGGCACCCTCAGATATACGTCGGTTGCAGCTGGAGGACCCTGAGCTCCAAACGTGTGCTAATGGAGCTGTGGAGCTCGACGAGGACGGTGATGCACAGCCGGGAGATTTTTTTTATTTAGATGGCATCCTGTATCGGCGTTTTCAAGACCCTAACCGTAGCTGGAAGATGGGGTCCGGGGTAGTGGACCAGTTGATGGTGCCGCGGGAGTGCAGGGATAGCCTACTGAGTTTGGCGCATGACACACCGCTGGCAGGACATTTGGGGGTAAGAAAAACGGTGGCGGCTTTGGGGAAGTTGTTTTGGTGGCCGGGGATGAAGTCTCATGTGCAGTCATGGATAAACTCATGTGATATTTGTCAACGGGTCGGGAAACCAAACCAAGTTATTCCTAAAGCTCCGTTGCACCCTATTCCTGTAATTGGGCCACCTTTTAGTAAGATTGTTGTTGACATGGTTGGTCCACTCCCTCCCACAAAGGCTGGTAATAAATTTTTGTTAACCATCATGGATGTTGCCACTAGATACCCCGATGCATACCCCATGAAAAACGGCATGGCTAAGACGGTAGTCAGTGACTTGTTGTGGTACTTTTCAAGGTACGGGTACCCGGAGGAGATTCAGTCTGACCAGGGGTCCAATTTCACCTCCAATCTCTTTAAGCAAACAATGCAACAGCATGGGATACGGGCGGTGGTATCGTCAGCGTATCACCCTGAGAGCCAAGGGGTGCTTGAGCGGTGGCATGCCACCCTTAAAAGCATGCTCAGGTGTTATTGTGCTGATAACGGAAGAGATTGGGATCTTGGATTGCCGTATGTACTGTTTGCTGCTCGGGAAGTGCCTGGTGAGAGCCTGGGATTTAGTCCAAACGAGCTGATTTTTGGACACCGAGTCAGGGGCCCCCTTAATATGCTGCGGGAAATTTGGGAAGGAACTGTGCCGCCTTGTTCCTTGTTGAAGTATGTGTTTGAAAGCCGTGAGCGCATGCTTAAGAGTCTGGAGATGGCAGGTCGGAATTTAACAGGGTCACAAGCTTTAATGAAGGACAGGTATGATCGCAAAGTGAAGCTCCGGGAGTTCATTGTGGGACAGGAGGTGTTGATTTTGTTGCCTTTGGTGGGTAACCCCTTGTCGGCGAAGTATACTGGACCCTATAAAATTGTGGAGAAAATTTCGGACCTAGATTACCTTGTTGCCACTCCAGACAGGAGGAAGAAGAATCAGTTATGTCACGTGAACCTGATAAAAGAGTATGTGAGGCGCCCCTCTGAGCCTCTCACTGTCCCTGTGTTGGCTTGTTGCGGCCGTGGTGGAGAAGGAGAGGGGGACAGTCAAGCTTCAGAGGAGGATAGCTGGGATCACCATGTTTCAGCGGATCAGTGGGCGGGGAACTCGAGCCTAAGGGCTGACGAGGCTATAGCCCATTTGCCTGAGCCGCAATTTGAAGCTATCCGTCAGTTGCTCGGTTTATACCCCACTGTATTCGCTGAACATCCAGGCCTCACTACTCAGGCTATGCATGATGTTGACGTGGGGCACCATCTACCCTTTAAGTCAATCCCATACCGTGTGCCCCCCATAAAACTACCCGCTCTGAGGGATGAGTTGGAGTATATGCTCGGTAGAGGGTTGATAGAGAAAGGTACCGTTAAATGGACTTCCCCCGTAACACTGCAGCCTAAACCAGATGGCAAGGTACGCTTCTGTATTGATTTCCGTAGGCTAAACGGTTTGACTCCAACTAACCCATATCCTCTTCCTCGGGTTGATGATAGTGTTGATAAAATTGGTAATGCTCGGTTTTTGTCTAAAGTTGATTTAGTAAAAGGTTACTGGCAAGTACCTTTGTCCGAGCGCGCTAAAGAGGTATGTGGTTTTGTGGTGGACGGGAGTACTTACCGGTGTAATGTTATGCCCTACGGACTTAAGAATGCACCAGCAACGTTTCAGAACCTGATGAATGAAATTGTCAAGGACATTCCAAATTGCACCGTATACTTGGACGATGTAATTATTTATGATGACGACTTTGAGAGCCATTGTGAGCACCTGGAGACCTTGTTCCGGAAACTTAGTGAAGCAAGTCTGGTAGTAAATTTGGCAAAGTGTGACTTCGTAAAAGCCACTGTGCAGTACCTTGGGTTTGTAGTGGGAAGGGGACAGGTGTGCCCTCCTCAGAACAAGGTACAGGCTATCAATAAATTTCCGCACCCAACCACCAAGAAGCAGATCATGAGATTCTTGGGTATGATAGGCTACTACAGACGCTTTATAAAAGGTTACTCCACGGTGTTGGCACCTCTCACAGATTTGTTATCTAAAGACAAAAAGTTTTTGTGGGCGCCTGAGTGTGAAAAGGCTTTTAATTTAGTGAAGCATTTGCTGTGTACTCACCCGATACTCAGGGCCCCAGACTTTAACAGGCCTTTTCAGCTGGCAACAAATGCTAGTGGTGTAGGGGCTGGTGCCGTCTTGCTACAGACAGACAATGAAGGTGTGGAACACCCAGTAAGTTTCTTTTCTAAGAAGTTCAATGCTGCACAAAAGAACTATTCTACAATAGAAAAGGAATTACTGGCGATTGTGCTGTCACTCAGGCACTTCGAGGTGTATGTTCCAGCCTATGGCCCAGTCGTGGTTATCTACACTGATCATCACCCTTTGAGATTCCTAAATCAATTTCACAATCGCAATATGAGACTGACCCGGTGGTCATTGATGTTGCAGGAGTATAACCTGGACATCCGGCATATTGCGGGATGTGACAATGTGATTGCGGATTGTTTATCGAGGGTAGATGATCAGTCGTAGGCTATCACAGGTGTATGATCCCGAAGAGATTGACACACGGGTAGCCTCCTGCTTTGGTTTGAGTAGTATTTTGCGCTTGGTGCTTGTTGGCTCGCGGTTGTAGCCCAGCGTATTGGGTCGTAAAGCAGGATTGTTGAGCGTTTGGTATAGAAGAAAATAGGCTGCCCTTATAGTGCAGCCGGAAAAAAACATATTAAAATATAAAAATCATATAAAAACTCTTTCTTTTTGATATAGATAATTGTATAATTGCATAGCCTATAGTGTTTGAGTAGTCCACGAACTATCAAACGGCTGAGCTGCTGTAAGCTCGCTCTGGGAGCATGATATTATGTCTTTTACTATTGTTGGGAGGAGTTATGAAATGTGAATTTTTTTTTATATAAGATGTGTTTTAGTGATAAACTCAGCGTTGTTTTAGTGCCATGCGGTCGCTGGGTGTGAGGGGTTTGATGGGGTTCTGTATATCAGATTTTAGCTCAGGGTTGAGCAAGTAAAATCTTGGGGGAGGTGTGACGCATGTCGAGTATGAGCATGCTGTACAGAACGCCCAGTCAGGCCCCACTCTCGCTAGGATTGTCAGGGCAGGAACTTTGGCTGTAGTCTGTGTAGAGTTTCCTAACTTAGTTTATGTGAGCCGTTGTACTATAAGTATTATAAATATGTATTTTGTTTTCATCTGAGTCAACGAGTTCTATTTTATATCATTAGTTATAAGTATTGTGTGTGGGACTTATATGTAATGATGAGAGGAGAGAGAGAGAGATATTACGTAACGGGGACCAGTGAGTGCGCCACGCGGGCAGATAGGCCTAATTCCCTCCTCCCTCCTCCCTTCCTCCCTCTCAGCGCGTGGGAAGTTCTTTGTCGATCCCAGATTGAGAGAGAATATGACGTCATGATTGCCAGTGGGCGGTCCTTAAGTAGTTGGCGATCTGCTCACTAGAGGGCCGAGTATAAAAAGGGAGGTCTCGCCATGCTTTACTCAGAACTCATCAGGCAAAGCGACTTCTCATATCCCTTGCAACTATCCATATTCTTCCGACTGATGTGAACTTTCTCTACTCTCTGAACAGCCTATCTTCTTCCCTTCTCGTCCCTGTTTAACCTCCATGACCCCTTTGGTGCAGATTTAGTCAGCCAAAGTATTATCGCTTGAGTTCTCACGAGATAAGTGCCTGTTAGATAGCCTATTTTTGGAAGGGTTAACTAGAATAGGATTGATTGATGTTTGTTGCACTCGTATATGCATTTCCCTGTGTGCGATTATTCATGTTCCTGTTTTCTGCTGGTTTAGGCAATGCTAGACTGGGATAGGGTTTCTGAGTTGTGATTTCCTATGAGTACTAGGTTGCGGTTGAACCAGTACAATTGCAACGGAGACGTGGAACGCCTAGGTGGTCTTTCTGACTGTGTACCGTGGGAGTTTAGCACTGTGTTGCGAGTGAGGGCTTTTGCCTGTGCCACCCAACACTGTGCTATCTCATTTGCTTGACTTTGAGAGGATCGCCAGGAGAGAACCAGATACTAGTGATCTGGATCTCTCAAGAGAGCATCCCGTCAATTACCGTAATTTGGCCGCACAGTCTTAAGGACCTCGCTAGGCTACGAGCCGCTTGCTCAGCCATTGTCTCTTAACCTTAGATATCCCAGCTAGACTTTGCTCGACCAGCAGATACAGTATAGTATTGAAGCTTCTCCTTATGTATATTATTGTTTAAGCACTATTGATTTCATGTGTGGCACGCTTAGCTACTTCAGAGATTAGTGGCCCACGAGCACAATCTTAGTAGGCTATTGCCAGTGCATTGTCGGAGTACTTCTTCTTAATGTTTGCCATATCCTATTGCTTATTCTTATAATTCTTCTTATGTCAATTTAAAGCCTTTAATTACCAGTGAGTTATTCATTAAATTGCTGTTCAAAATCCGATACTTACTTCTTATGAGTATTCGAGAAGCATCTAACTTATCAGAAGATTCCTTGCTTGATGCTCGAGGACTATTGTTTAACGTAACGTAATAGTGCCGATCCGAAGTAGAGGGTGGAGGACTTCTTAAGTTCTTAGTTCAAGGGTGGATTACTTCGGCTTCGGCCAACACTATTCTTTAGTGTTGTAGTACTTTCTTCTTTGTTTGATTGTTGACCAGACTAGATAACTCCCGTCTTGTTATTAGTCTGTTGTGTGAAACGCTAGTACCGAGTTCTTGTATACCCCGTTATAGCAGATAGAACTCTGGAGGGTAGTGGCGTTTTTTGTTCGGCTGGCAGTACTCTGGGGTTGGGATCGTGTGTTTCCGTTGTGGCAGCGAGCCATACTCGAGTCCTGTGTAAGAGCCCTAGTGTACCCGAGTGCCCGGTCGTAACAAGGACAGACTGGCGAACCTTATGATGGGATGCTAAACCTCTAACGAACTGAGTCATTTCCTGTGAAAGAGAGAGAGAGACCAAAATTATAGAGAATGATTGAGAGAGAGAGAGTGTGTGAGGGAAGTTATAGAGAGTGATTGAGAGAGAGAGAGAGGAGGGGGGGGGGGGGGAGATAAGGGAGACAGAGACAGAGAGGTTGAACCAAAATCAGATCATGGTAAGATTATCAAATTGATGTGTTTATATAAAGTTTAGAGGTACGGTGGCGCTAATAAGTCATGTTTCAGCTGTCATTACGTTTGGTTCGCTCTGTGCTGTATTAATGTCTGTCAGATGTTGAATAGGGTGAGTAAGTGTAGGAACATGTTTGTATATCTCACTCGAAAACAAGAAATCGTGTTTAAATATGACTGATACCAATTATGGATCAAAATATACTGGGTCCCGAGACGTTACTTATTTGGCCGACTGTACGTGTTTTACTTGCCTTAGTTAACCCCTTAAGGATTATGCTGCATTTTGATAGTTTATTCTGGCTATCATGAGACAATTAACCCTCTCCGACATATGACGCGATTTTGAGCCTATTAGGGATACTTTAAACCTCCTGGCCCGGGCTGTCTCTCCAAAGGACGGAGCTCGTATCCGGGCGATCTGGCCGAATATCAACAAAAGTAAACTAAGGTTAATCTCGCTTAATATATTACCTACATTAATCAAACATATATAGAAATGGGCGCCTTACCTTGCCGCGTAGAATGGCGTTGAGTAGAGCTCTCTAGCTCAACTGGTTCCGGAGTGATGGTGATGGAAGTGGAGGTAACTTTTTCCCGTATTTACTTTGGCGCGTCCGAACACTCAACCGAGGCCCCGGCTACGACGCCCAGTTTCACTCGTCGCTCCACCCGCAATTATGTCGGGAAGCGATTTGATAGTGTTTTATTGTTTATTATGTCATTTATTATAGTTATTATGTTATTTTCACTCAATAAAGTTATTTACATAAAGTTATTAGTGTCTTTGTCACTTATTACTTAGTTTTATTATTATTATTATGATTATTAGTGTCACTTTCACTGGACTTTGATAATTGATAGTGTCATTTTCACTGTTATGTATTGTTAGGTAAGCTAATAACATATATAGTGTCACTGCCACTTGTTCATATTGTTATGAAGGCACTTATTATTACTTGTGTGTGTCTCTTTCACTTATACATAGTTTTATTATTATTATACTGTCACTTTTACATGTTCATATTGTTATGAAGGCACTTATTATTACTTGTGTGTGTCTCTTTCACTTATACATAGTTTTATTATTATTATACTGTCACTTTTACCTGTTCATATTGTTATTGAAGGCACTTATTATTACTTATATGTGTCCTTTTCACTTATACTTAGTTATATTATTATTATTAGCCTAATAGTTGAGTGTCACTTTCACTGGTGTCACTTCCACTTCAAAAGTTTGTTAGGGTGTGGAAGTCGTTGAAGCAGGTGCCAGCACACAGTCCAACTTGACACTCGAGGCATTCCCAAGTGGTTTTTGTGGCTTTGCGGGGTCTGCGAGTTGTGTGGCTGCACACATGGCACCTCTTCTGCACTCTTGACTTAGTATGAGGACCCTGGAAAGGAAGGGCGTTGAGCTGGTGCTTCCTGAAAAAGTCAGCACACCCCGTTCTCTCCAGCTGGCCTGGTCCTTGTAGTGGCCTCCCTGGTGTACCCGCATGTTTAGCCAGGAGCTCAAGTAGCACCTGCTTGTGGAACTTCCGCAGGGACTTGTACTTCTTGGCTCCTGGAGTCCTCAGACGGTAGATGTTGTAGGCATTGAGGACCGACATATCTACCGTATGCAGGATAAACTTCTTGTACCACCTGCAAGATGTTCGCAGGCAGTCGATGAAGCCCATCTGCATGTCGGACTTGTCGACGAGGCGCATATTGATGTTGTAGTCCAGGACAGCAGCTGGTTTCTGGACGGGGTTCTTGGTTCTTCGGTCCACCTTCCCTGTGGCGACCATCTGGGCCTTGTGGCATGTGGTGAGGAGGTTGACCTTGCGCTGGTCATGCCAGTGGATGGAGAGGATGGGGCCACTCTTCTTGTGGAAGAGTCCGCCTTCTTTGTCTTGGTTGGGTAGCCTGGCCTGCCCTTCCTCTTGGCCTTGACTGTGCCGACAGTTCAGGTCTTGCGGTCATGGAGGTACTTGGTCAGGAGAGGCGACGTGTAGTAATTATCGGTGTAGAGGATGTGGTTTTTATTGAAGTGCTTCTCCATCATCTTCTTCACTACAGCGCCACCAAAACCAATGAGGGGGTCAGTCACAATTTCTCCACCCTTGCCGCTGTAGACCACAAAGTCCAGCACATACCCCGTCAAACAGTCGCAGAGGACGAAGAGCTTGATGCCGAAGCGGTGTCTCTTGGACGGGATATACTCTCGGAAGTGCAGCCTACCACGGAACAAGACCAGAGACTCGTCGAGGCACATCTTCTGGAAAGGAATCAGGTAGGTGGTGAACCGATGACGTATCATGTCATACAGCTTCCTGATCTTCCATAATGAGTCGGGAAGGTGGACTGCCATGTTGTTTGTCAGGTGGAGATAGGAGAGGATGTCGAAGTACCTGTCCCTGGACATGTACTTACCAAATGCTGGAGTCGTTATGATGTCGCCAGTGATCCAGTAGTCTGCCAGAGCATGCTTCCTGATATGTGTCATGAGCATTGTGAGTGCCAAGAACACATATAGTTCTGCCACAGTGACATCTCTCTATGCCACCATCTTGGCACTGGTCTTCCTGCCAAGAAAGTTGGCACAGATCTCATGATGGTTGTTGGTCTCCTCGACGAGGTATTCCATGACTTCATCGTCATAGAAGCCACAGAAAATTTCACTGGGGGTAGCATCTGGGCCAGAGAGAAATGTTGGTGACACCCCGGACCCCATCTGTACCTCGTCAAAGGCAGGACAATCTGGCTCAAAATCAGCCCCATCTGTCCACACAAACAGGTCTGATGCTGATCCTCGTACAGGTGCAGCAGGCACATGCCCTGGATGCCCTGGCACACGCGCTTGGCCACGCGGACGCCCACGCCCACGCCCACGCCCAGGGGCAGCGGCGTCAGCAGCCTGACCACGTCCACGACCTCGCCCTCTCACTTGTCTTGCCGGGACTTCCTCCTGTTCCTGTTCCTCTTCCTCTTCCTCCTCAGGCGACGTCAGGTCATCTGGGGCAATGTTGGGGTCGTCAGCATCCTCTTCAGGAGACAATTCTGGTTCCGAAGTGACCGGGCGTCGGCGGCGTGTTGCGCGGGAGGCTGCGGGACCTTCAACACTGGGAGCCTCGGCCTCGGGAGTTGGGCTCCTTTTGCGGCGAGCCGAGGGCTTCTCCGTAACAAATATTGCTCTGCGGTGTGTTGAGGGCTGTGGCACATCAGCAATACCACTTGAAGAGGCCCTTTGGTCCTCCTGAAGGAGATATGAAGCCGAGGGCTGTGGGTGACCCACGCGGCGTCCCGGGTCATGGCGTCGTGACAATGGAATGCGGGTGGTTGCTCGTGCAGGGTCGGCGTCACTATCACTCTGTTGAGCTTCCCTAGCCTTTTCTGCGGCTGCCCTGCGTGATTTTTTAGCTGCACTTTTCACCAGCGACTGTTTATAAAAATATTTGCCCACTTTCAAGGGCGTACGGGCAGGCAAAGGGGAAGGTCCGGGGGTAGGGCTATGGCTAGGCCTAGGCCTAGCCCTAGGCTGACCTACGAAAGATGGCGAGGGGGTAGGCCTAGGTTCTAGGACACTTGGAAGTTCAATAGCACCTTCCTGAAACACTTCCACATCAGGATCATCACTACTGTGTCCCCCCCTCAAACAAATCCACATTATCGTCGTCTCCAAAGCCAACGAAATCGTCTTCTTCGCTTGCACTGATAAATGTTTCTTTGTCCACCAAGCTTTCGCCACTGCTCTCTTCAATATCAAAGAGTGCTCGCTGTATGGCGCTATCACTAAACAAACTCTTCACTTTCTGTTGTTGTGGTATCTTCTCTGTTGCTACAGGCGTCGAAGTTGCTAGTGGGGTAGCAGTGGGGCACGCGGGAGGTTGCACCGAATCGGACGCGTCGGAATCCATTTTTCCTGTATTACTCGGTATGGTGGCCACGTACGAACAGATAACGGTAGTAGTTGAGGCTTGGTGGCGCTGCGATCGCCCCTGCAAAACAAAATTTGCCCGCGTGAATTTTGAAGCACGCATTCAAGCATAAGCCTTTTAACAGGACACCCGGGCACCTGCCCTTCTTTCGAGGTGTCCTTCTGAAAGGACACCCGGACTGGAAGGGTTAAAGCCTTTGTTACCATCAGGGGTATTTAGAAACCTTTAGTTTAGTTACTTCGACCTCTGCAGTTGTCTTTGAATTAGCTGTGGGCAGAGAACTAATTTTGGAGAGGTAATTATAAGGGTGAGATAACTCTATTTCTTATTGCTAATCTGGCAACCTCTTCGTCATATGAGTCTGAAGGGGTTAAATACAGCTTAGAAAGGACCTGTGGGAATGAGAAGGGTAAAATCTATCTCAATTTACCCTCTGACTTCCACATACCCTAAATAAAATCGTCTAATAATAGCCAGATAAACAAAAACGAAATAATAGCATCTTAAAAGGGTTAAATATAGAACACTTAAAATATATTGCCTATTTACAAGTTTAATGAAAATCTATTCGCAATGAATGTTAACAAAAGATAATTTAACCCCTTCTGTACCGGTGACATCCTTTACATTATATTCTGGCAACTATACTCAGCTTAACCCTCTCACGATCATATGATGCAGATGTTGCCAGATTAGCAATAAGAAATAGAGTTCTCTCACTCTTATAATTACCTCTCCAAAATTAGTTTTCTGCCCACAGCTAACTCAAAGACAACTGCAGAGGTTAAAGTAACTAAACTAAAGGTTTCTAAATACCCCTGATGGTAACAAAGGCTTTAAAGTATCCCTAATAGGCTCAAAATTGCGTCAAGAACGGGAGACGGTTAAGATGGTTCACTTTTTGGGCGTTTTGTGCATGTATTCATTATTTTTCTAGTTTCCTCCCTAGACCTCCATCAAATTTAAAACAACATTCATTAGATCCCCCTTGTAGATTAATTTGTACATTTTTCGGTAGAAAAATGTCCCCGGCCGAAAGCCGCTTCTTCCAACATTACAGACTCACTATCGTTCGCCAGGGAAAAAATCGACACCTATTTAGCACAAAAGGTCTAAATATTGACGAAGAAATGTGGCGAAAGGTCTTAAAATAGACTAACTAATGGGGCAAACATCATAACATCTGAACACTAATGGGGCTAAACATGAGGGAGAAAGTGGTCCAGAAAACCGGCCCATTCCCCCGATGAATGTTATAAGCCGGTATCACACGAGAGCTTCTATAGTCAACATTCGACGATCAACATTTTTCTGGCAACATTTCTGGAATATTTTGCACTGGTATCGGCAACTAGACTGGTGGTAGATGAATTTAAGTAATCGATATGTTTTACAAGTTGACCCCACAAGCTGCCAGACCAGTGTTGAGGATGAATGTTGAGGGAAAAAGAGCTTGTGTGATACCGGCTTTAATAATTTTAGCTACCATATATCCTACCTAAAGCCGCTGTCACACGAGCGCTTTTTCCGTCAATTTTCCATGAGCAAGTTTTTTCTCGTATTATTTCGGGACTTTATCGCACTGGTATCGGTAACTAGACTGAAGGTAGATTAAGTTAGGTGGCTGAATTCTAATGAAGTGTAATTTTTTAAGCGTCTAGACCATAATTGCCCGTAATAATTACTCGAAAAGGGGCTCGTGTGACCCGGGCTTAAGCTTCATAAAATAGCCTAAATGTAGCAAGAATACAATTATATAGACGTCACAGGTACAGAAGGGGTTAATCATGTATTAGGGCATTATCAAGGTCATCAGGCAATAAATCATATGCACTGCAATAATGTATGTTTTCTCTGTTAAAGCCTATCTACTAATTAAGGGGGTAGTGCTGGGTTTTGGGCTATATATTTATCAACTCTGCGTAAGCAGAGTGGTATCGCCCCCGTATAGTGGTACATGCTGGCCGAAATGTCTGTCTGTTTGTCTGTTCGATAACTGCTCCTAGACCGTTTGACGGATTTTCACCAAACTTCACATGAACATTTGGTGCGTGAATGCGACGGTAATTAAAACAAAAATTCTGAATTTGTGCAATAGTTATGATTTTAGGTCCAAAATATGGTTTTGACCCCCCCCCCCCCCCCTCCCCCGAACCCTCCCCACCTCCAGACCCCTAACCCTCACCCAGCAATGATGGCGCTCTGTGTGTGTGTGCCCCGAAGGGCCTCACACACAACGCATTCGTTCTGGGGCCGAAAACATCTCGCCCCGCATCTGTAAGGTTAAGTTTGGTTAAGTTGACAATAGAAGTGATGGTAGTAGAAGTAGGGATGATGGTAATAGTAGTGATGATGGTGATAATAGTAGTGATGATGGTTGTAGTTATAGTGATGATGATGACATTAGTGATGATGATGGTAATAGTACTAGTAGTAGTGATGGTCATAATAGTAGTTAAGATGGTGACAAGTAATGATGATATTTGTAGTGATAATGATGACAGTTGTGATGATGGTAGTGACGATGGTGACAGTATTAGTGATGGTGAGTAGTAGTGATTATGGTGAAAATGTTAGTGATGATGACAGTAGTAGTGATGATGAGAGTAGGAGAGATGATGGTAAGAGTAGTATTGATGCCTATAATAGTAGTAGAGCTGATGATAGTAATGGTGATAGTGATTAGTAGTGATGATGGTGACCCATCGCAGAGTTGGGTATGCCGTTTTGATTTTGGGCGAAACTGCACGTCTACTTTATTTATATATTTATTTTTGAGTTTCCTCGCTAGACCTCCACCAAGCTTAATAAAATACCCCCTAGACCCCCTCGATAAATGTGTACATTTTTCCCTAGAATAATTTCACGGCCGAAGGCCGGTTCCTTCTGAAATTACAGGCTCGCTATCGCTCGCCAGGAAAAATAGACACCTAAATGGCACAAAAGGTCTAAATTTAGACAAAGAAATGGGGTGAAAGGTCTCACAATCGCCAAACTAATGGAAAGAACATCTTTAAACCTCAATACTAATATGCTAAGCATGAGGGAGAAGGGGGTCCATAAAAAGCGAGTACTACCCCCTCAACTCATAATTAACCTGCCAGGCCACTGTATTTTATGTGTGGGCAGACTTCGATAGTCCTCAGTTGTTGTTGTTGTTGCTGTTCCCCAGGCTGCCTGGCAGAACAGCCCCAAGGCCCCGAGCAAGGCCAAGGCCATAAACGAGCGCCCCCACAGAAACCCCCCTCCCGCCCACCACAACAAAGCCCGGGTGACCGAAGCCACTCCATAGCGGGGAGCTGAGGAGGGTGATGAAACGCCCGGGAAACCAAAGCCCCACGGAGGGCCCTGTGCCCCTCAGCAATTATGAAGAGAAAGTTGAGGGGCAAAGGAAAAATGTGACATTTTGGCTTCCAGTCTGCCAACCTCTAGGTTGGCAGATTGGAAGGTCAATCCATGGAAGAGACGCCGTCACTTGAGATCTAGAAAATATATAAGTAAAAGGAACAGTCAGAGTAAGCTATGGGTATGGCAGAGATCGCTTAGCTCTCACTCTGATAGACCAGCCCATCACTACATGACAAGAACCAAAGCCTCTCAGCAACAGCTAGGAAAGGCCCTAGAAAGCCGCCTTTGGCGGGGCGATAGCTCCCCTATTTCAACCTCTTTCGGGGTTTGGCAGCCTCAGGTGTTTTGATTTGTATTAAGGGGAGGCAGATGGTTTTTCGAGCCCTCCTCCTCCCTCATGTGTAGCCCTATTAGTTAGGAGATTTCAAGACATTCGCTCCATTAGTTTGGCGATTTTCAGACCTTTTGCCCCATTTCTTTGCCAATATTAAGTACTTTCGTTCCATTTAGGTGTCGATTTTTTTCCTGACGAGCGAAAGCGAGCCTGTATTTGAAGAGGAATCCGCCTTCGGCCGGGAAATTTTTTCTACCGAAAAATGTACAAATTTATATCGAAGGGGGGTCTTGTGAGTGTTTTTTTTAAGTTGGAGAGTTAGAGAGCAAAGTAAACCCCCTCCTTAACCCGGGAACTGCAGGAAGACTCTTAAGAGTTCCCCCGGCGGACTGCGGGAAGACTCTTAAGAGTCAGGGAAAAAAAACAAAAATTTAAAACACCGAAAATAAAAATAAATATGTTTTTTTTTATTTTTTTTTTGCCCCTGGGCCATGCAAAATATCACTCCTCTACCTCCTCTCCTTCCCCACTTTCCTCCCCTCCTTCAGTTATCACCTATTTTCCCTGTGATAGCACAGGCATTACCGAGGCAGCCTGTGTAATGGATGACAGTGCCGTGACAGTATACATAATGGTCAATCCATGATAGCACAGGCATTACCGAGGCAGCCTGTGTAATGGATGACAGTGCCGTGACAGTATACATAATGGTCAATCCATGATAGCACAGGCATTACCGAGGCAGCCTGTGTAATGGATGACGGTGCCGTGACAGTATACATAATGGTCAATCCATGATAGCACAGGCATTACCGAGGCAGCCTGTGTAATGGATGACAGTGCCGTGACAGTTGTTACGTATCTTGATCCTCAAGTGGTTAACTTGATGAATCTAGATAGCACAGAGATATATATTAAGGTATCAGACAGCTGAAGGCAAAACAAAAGTAAAATCTAATAAAATTATTTCCTGTTGTTGCTTCCTTTCCTTTTTGGATCTTAGGACTTAGGTACCTTTATTGACTGATACTCTTTAATTATGAAAAATACTGAAACTAATTAAAGTCATATAGTATTTATAAAGAATTATTATTTAACCGAAGCTTAGTAGGCTATGGTTATGAACCGAATAAGTTAGCTAAAGAAGGATTATTAATTCTATAAGAAGTCTTGAAAGATAAATATTGAGGTAAGAATATTTCTGTCCCTTACCCTTTTTGAAATGAATAGCTAGTTTTATTATAATATGTCCTTTTATTTATATTTAATGTAATTATTCTTGGTTCTTGTCTTACGTTAATAGTATTATATTATTATTATCATCAGGATTAATATCAAAGTCACATAAAAAGTTAGATATATATTTAATAATTAGTTAAATGTATTTCTTAACCACGTAACATTGAGGTTTGATTATGAGTAAATTAAGTTACAGGATCGCTTCATAGGCTCGATTCAGGTCTCACTCAAATAATATGAAAAGCAAAAATAATATTTTGAAGCTAAAAGAATTTTCTTCAGCTTTGGAAATCACTAGAAGTAATATTAACACAGCCATGTTAGTCTAAGGCGATATTACTAGTATGAGACAATAGCATCACCGTACTAAGCACCGTTAAGCAATGTAAGCTTAATTCAAAGAAAATGAAAGAACTCGTAAGTATTAATATAAACAATAGTATTACTTTCATCATAACCTAATTAATTATAGAGTTGCTTTAGTCCACAAGTTAGTCAACTAAAATAGTTAAGTACATAATAATAGCGTTAACGTTAATTCCCAATCAAATAGTTAAGTACATAAATAGTAGCGTTAACGTTAATTCCCAATCACATATCTCACTAACCAACATAACGTAAGTGTTTACACCGAACACACTTAACACACACTTATATAATCTGACTGACAGTCACAATCCCATTATAATACTTCACCCCGTCTTCCTCCAGCTGCAAGTTCACCTTCCCCAACTCCAAATGAGACTGATTTGAATGCCCACTACTCGGGTCTTATATACTAAACAATGATGGTGTAGGAACGAATCAGGAGGCGAGTGATGGTGCGCGCTCCAATCATAGCTCCTCGAGTTGCATAACAGGTGGACGGTCCAATGGGGCTCCTGGCGTCGATCATACGTCATAGCGTCGGGTCATCAAAGTAGTTTGCAGGGTCCCCTATGACGCACGCAGGTGTGAAGGCTTGTTTGCTGGTATGCGGGCGAGCTGGTTTCCCACTCGCTGGTTCGCTCGCTGGTCTGCTTCGCCACCTGGGTTGTTTGGCACTCCTTCAACTCTATTCTATCTCTAAAATAAACATGCAGGGCTCCGTATGTCAGACAGTATATATAATGGTCAATCCATAATAGCACAGGCATTACCGAGGCAGCCTGTGTAATGGATGACAGTGCCGTGACAGTATACATAATGGTCAATCCATGATAGCACAGGCATTACCGAGGCAGCCTGTGTAATGGATGACAGTGCCGTGACAGTATACATAATGGTCAATCCATGATAGCACAGGCATTACCGAGGCAGCCTGTGTAATGGATGACAGTGCCGTGACAGTATACATAATGGTCAATCCATGATAGCACAGGCATTACCGAGGCAGCCTGTGTAATGGATGACAGTGCCGTGACAGTATACATAATGGTCAATCCATGATAGCACAGGCATTACCGAGGCAACCTGTGTAATGGATGACAGTGCCGTGACAGTATACATAATGGTCAATCCATGATAGCACAGGCATTACCGAGGCAGCCTGTGTAATGGATGACAGTGCCGTGACAGTATACATAATGGTCAATCCATGATAGCACAGGCATTACCGAGGCAGCCTGTGTAATGGATGACAGTGCCGTGACAGTAAACATAATGGTCAATCCATGATAGCACAGGCATTACCGAGGCAGCCTGTGTAATGGATGACAGTGCTGTGACAGTATCCATAATGGTCAATCCATGATAGCACAGGCATTACCGAGGCAGCCTGTGTAATGGATGACAGTGCCGTGACAGTATACATAATGGTCAATCCATGATAGCACAGGCATTACCGAGGCAGCCTGTGTAATGGATGACAGTGCAGTGACAGTATACATAATGGTCAATCCATGATAGCACAGGCATTACCGAGGCAGCCTGTGTAATGGATGACAGTGCCGTGACAGTATACATAATGGTCAATCCATGATAGCACAAGCATTACCGAGGCAGCCTGTGTAATGGATGACAGTGCCGTGACAGTATACATAATGGTCAATCCATGATAGCACAGGCATTACCGAGGCAGCCTGTGAAATGGATGACAGTGCCGTGACAGTATACATAATGGTCAATCCATGATAGCACAGGCATTACCGAGGCAGCCTGTGTAATGGATGACAGTGCCGTGACAGTATACATATTGGTCAATCCATGATAGCATAGGCATTACCGAGGCAGCCTGTGTAATGGATGACAGTGCCGTGACAGTTGTTACGTATCTTGATCCTCAAGTGGTTAACTTGATGAATCTAGATAGCACAGAGATATATATTAAAGTATCAGTCAGCTGAAGGCAAAACAAAAGTAAAATCTAATAAAATTATTTCCTGTTGTTGCTTCCTTTCCTTTTGGATCTTAGGACTTAGATACCTTTATTGACTGATACTCTTTAATTATGAAAAATACTGAAACTAATTAAAGTCATGTAGTATTTATAAAGAATTATTATTTAACCGAAGCTTAGTAGGCTATGGTTATGAACCGAATAAGTTAGCTAAAGAAGGACTATTAATTCTATAAGAAGTCTTGAAAGATAAATATTGAGGTAAGAATATTTCTGTCTCTTACCCTTTTTGAAATGAATAGCTAGTTTTATTATATGTCCTTTTATTTATATTTAATGTAATTATTCTTGGTTCTTGTCTTACTTAATAGTATTATATTATTATTATCATCAGGATTAATATCAAAGTCACATAAAAAGTTAGATATATATTTAATAATTAGTTAAATGTATTTCTTAACCACGTAACATTGAGGTTTGATTATGAGTAAATTAAGTTACAGGATCGCTTCATAGATTCGATTCAGGTCTCACTCAAATAATATGAAAAGCAAAAATAATATTTTGAAGCTAAAAGAATTTTCTTCAGCTTTGGAAATCACTAGAAGTAATATTAACACAGTCATGTTAGTCTAAGGCGATATTACTAATATGAGACAATAGCATCACCGTACTAAGCACCGTTAAGCAATGTAAGCTTAATTCAAAGAAAATGAAAGAACTCGTAAGTATTTATATAAAACAATAGTATTACTTTCATCATAACCCAATTACTTAAAGAGTTGCTTTAGTCCACAAGTTAGTCAACTAAAATAGTTAAGTACATAATAATAGCGTTAACGTTAATTCCCAATCAAATAGTTAAGTACATAAATAGTAGCGTTAACGTTAATTCCCAATCACATATCTCACTAACCAACATAACGTAAGTGTTTACACCGAACACACTTAACACACACTTATATAATCTGACTGACAGTCACAATCCCATTATAATACTTCACCCCGTCTTCCTCCAGCTGCAAGTTCACCTTCCCCATCTCCAAATGAGACTGATTTGAATGCCCACTACTCGGGTCTTATATACTAAACAATGATGGTGTAGGAACGAATCAGGAGGCGAGTGATGGTGCGCGCTCCAATCATAGCTCCACGAGTTGCATAACAGGTGCATGGTCCAATGGGGCTCCTGGCGTCGATCATACGTCATAGCGTCGGGTCATCAAAGTAGTTTGCAGGGTCCCCTATGATGCACGCAGGTGTGAAGGCTTGTTTGCTGGTATGCGGGCGAGCTGGTTTCCCACTCGCTGGTTCGCTCGCTGGTCTGCTTCGCCACCTGGGTAGCTTGGCACTCTTTCAACTCTATTCTATCTCTAAAATTAACATACAGGGCTCCGTATGTCAGACCTCCCCCCTAGAAAAGAGTTTAAGGAGTATAGTACATAATATTAAACATAATACATAAATAGATTCACCACCAGATTGGAACAGCAAGATTATAATGAGGATATAATAAGGATATCACCCAAAGTAGGCAACGTCTCCAGGTACCACATCAGAACATAGCCGGAACGTAGCTGGAGCGTTATTCGAACTGCAAGGCATCTCACAGCTGAAGGCTTGACATGATATTTACCTCGCTACAAGGGAGAGCTAATTGCCAAAATCCTCTCATTAAATTAAACTTACTGCTGTATGAGGCCAACCTGGTAAATTCAATCTTTGATCCGTGGTAGTGGATAGGTATCGTTCTTTGTGACAGCATTGACTTGCCTATAGTCCATACATAACCTATAGCTCCTGTCTGGCTTTGGCACAAGTATAACCGGACTACTCCACTGGCTTAAGGCCCTAGTGATCAGTTCGTTAGATTACATAAAGTCAAGCTTGACCTGCAGTATACTCCTGCGTTGTGGTGAGACACGGTAGGGGGATAGTTTAATGGGAGTTGCATCCCCTACGTCGATGTCGTGCACGGCCAAACAAGTGAGCCCTGGAGTATCACGGAACACACTGGGAGACTGAGATAAAACAGAGATTAGTTGGTTCGCTTGATCAGAGGGAAGATGACATAGTTTAGATGGTAATTCCCCCCAAGCTACTGAATTATACTGAAAGTTGGATAGGCTACATGACAAGTCAAAGTCTGCATGGTACCTTCAGGCTCTGGAACAGTCTGTTGCGGGTCAGTAAGAGAACTGAAGACTTCGTCCGCACCAGGCTGTCCACAGGTCCTGACATTCACTGCCACAGTGGGAGAATCTGGAGGAGAGGAATCAGGGGACCTATGGTAGGGTTTCAAAATTTGTATATGGAATACTTGTGTGGACTTTCTCCTGTCTGGGGTAGTTACTAGATAATCGGTAATGCTCACCCTCCGAATGATCTTATATGGGCCCCTGAACTTGGCAGATAAAGGTTGGCCAAAAAGGGGGAGCAGGACCAAAACCTCATCACCGGGCTGTAACTCCCTCTCACAGGCTTTTCTGTCATACCAGGTCTTCATGGAGCTTTTAGCCACTGTCAAGTTTTGAGCGGCAAACTAACATGAGGATCTCAGCCGGGTTTTGAAATCTGAAACATACTTGAGGAGGTTTTGGTTCCCCTCCTGGCCAACTAGGCTATCCTGCAATAGTTGCAAAGGACCTCTTACCTGGTGACCGAAAACTAGCTCATTAGGGGAAAAACCCAGGGATTCAGTTGGAACCTCACGAGTAGCAAATAAATGAAAAGGTACCCCCTTATCCCACTCAACTCCGGTCTCTGTACAATATTTACGTAACATTCCCTTTAATGTCTGATGATATCGTTCGGTATCATAACCCCCCTGGGGGTTAGGGAATAGAATATGCCCCACGTGCCTTCTGCGTGTCGTAAGAGGCGACTAAAGAGGTTGGGTCGGTGGGCTTGCGACCCCCACCCGGAAAAAATATCTAAGCAAAGAAAAACGAACGAACAGCCTCGGATGCGGACGGAACCAACGTTGACGAACCACGACCGACTAAGGACATGCCTTCGGACATTCTGAGAATGGCTACGTGGAATGTTAGTGGCATGAATGATGACACAAAAGAGAGAGAGGTTCTGGAAGTGTTAGTGAATGCCAGGCTGGATGTATGTGGAATGACAGAGACCAAATGGAAAGGTTCAGATGTGAGAGAGTGGGAGTGTGGAATGGGTGTGTGTGCTGGAGTGAGTGAAGGAACAGCGAGAGAAGGTGCATGTTTGTTTGTAAGTAGCAAATGGAAGGAATGTGTAAGAGAGTATGGGTCTGTGGGTTCAAGGATTGTGTGGGTGAGAATGAAAGTAGGAATACAAACGTGGGTGATTGTATGCGTGTATTCCCCGACAGAGGATATACTTGAAAGAAAGAAAGAGGAGTTCTGGATGAATGTGGAGGCGTGCCTGGAGAAGTTTGACAAGAACGAAAGAATATTTCTGATTGGGGATATGAATGGTAAGGTGGGTGATAGGAAAGTTGAGGGAGTGGTGGGAGGGTGGGGGGTACCATCAGAGGTGAATGGGAATGGTAGTGCACTTGTGGACGTATGTGTGGGGAGGAGGCTGTGGATAGCCAACACCTTCTTCCGACACAGAATGATCCACAGGTACACGTGGAAACGGATGTTGACGATGAAGGATAAGACAGTGGTGGAACGAAAGTCATTGATTGATTATGTATGTGTGGATGAACGAATGAAGAAATCTGTGATGGATGCTAGGGTGTATAGGGGTATTGGAGGGGGTCTGTCTGATCATTATGTAGTGGTAGCTAAGGTTAGGATACAAAAGAAGTGGGTGAGGAGAGCGGGAGGGAGGCGAGAGGAGGGTGGAATGGTGAGGAGGGTGGAGAGGTTGCAGGAGGAGGAAGTCAGGGAGGAGTACAGGAGAGCAGTGGAAAGACGACTAGGTGGGTTCGACCTGGAAGTTATGGAGGAAGTGGAGGAGATGAGCAAGGTGTTTAAGGATGAGATCTGTGCAGCATGTGAGGAGGTGTGTGGAGTGAGGAGAAGAGGGAGGGGAGTGAAAGGTACAGCATGGTGGACAGAAGAGGTAAGAATAGCTGTGGAAGAAAAGAAGAAAGCATATAGAGAGTGGTTGGGTAGTAGAGGGAATGAAGATTCCGAGAGACAGAAACGAGCGAGGTACGTGGAGAGTAAGAGGGTGGTGAAGAGAGTAGTGAAGGAAAGTAAGAGAAGAGTAGATGAGGAATTTGGAAGGAATCTGAGTGTAAAATGGAGGGAGAGTAAGAAACTGTTCTGGAAAGAAGTCAAGAAAGTTAGGGAAGGTAGCAAGGGAAACAGTAAGGGTGTGAAAGATAAGAATGGGAGAATGCTAGCCGAGAAGCAAGAGAGAGTCGAAAGATGGAGGGAGTACTTCAGTGAGTTGCTAAATGAAAGGAATGAAGAGCCAGCAAACATAGCTGGATATGGTATGGGAGGGAGAAGAAGAGAAGTAGTGGAGGAGGAGGTGGGGATCAGGAGGTCAGAAGTGTGGGAAGCCATGAAAAGAGTGAAGTTGGGGAAAGCACCAGGAACAGATGGAGTGTGTGGGGAAATGTTGAGGTATGGTGGTGAGATAGTGATAGAATGGGTATGGAAAATGTGCAAACTAGCATGGGAGAAGGGGAGTGCACCCGATGACTGGAAGACTGGCATAATAGTCCCCCTATATAAGGGCAAAGGGGAAAGAGGAGTGTGTGGTAACCACCGAGGAATATGTCTTCTAAGCGTAGTAGGGAAGGTATACAGTAGGGTAGTGATTGAGAGAGTGAGAGTGAGAACGGAGAAATGGATAGGCGACGAGCAGGGAGGTTTTAGGAAGGGAAGAGGATGTGTAGATCAGATTTTTACCCTGAATTGTGTTGTGGAGAAGTATCTGGAGAAGAAACAAAAGGTGTATGTTGCCTTTATGGACTTGGAGAAGGCCTATGACAGAGTGGGTAGAGAAGGTTTGTGGAAAGTACTTAGAATATACGGAGTAGAGGGCAAGTTGCTGAAAGCAGTGAAGAGCATGTATGAGGGTGCAAAGGCGGCAGTACGTGTGGAGAGTGAGCAGAGCGAGTTCTTTTACCTGAATGTTGGTTTGAAACAGGGGTGTGTGATGTCCCTGTGGTTGTTTACTGTATATATGGATGGAGTTATGAAAGAAATACTATCAAGAGCAGTGGATGTTGGTGTATCGCTGAAAAGGGAGGGAATTGAGTGGAAGCTACCTATACTGCTGTTTGCGGATGATACAGTTCTGATGAGTGATAATGAATGGGAGTTGCAGGGTCTGGTAAATGAGTTTGGAACAGTGTGCGAAAAACGGAATTTGAAGGTAAATACGGGGAAGAGCAAGGTTATGGTCGTCGAAAGGGGTGAAGTCACAGAGTGTGAGGTGAAGCTGAACGGTCAGGCTATGGAGATCGTCAACTCTTTTAAGTATCTGGGCAGTGTGTTGAGTAAAGATGGGACTATGGATGAAGAGGTGCGGGAGAGGGTACAACAGGGGAAGAGGGTTGTAGGAACGCTAATTAGCAGTAACAAGAAATAGGGTGGTCAGTATGGAAGTGAAGAAGTCCTTGCATGACAGTGTGGTAATCCCGACACTGACTTACGGAAGCGAAGCATGGACGTTGGTTGAGAGACTCAGACCAAGAGTGAAAGCAGTGGAAATGAATTACTTAAGGAGTGCGTGCGGAGTTACATGGAGGGATAGACAGACTAATGAGGAAGTAAGAAGGAGGTGTGGTATGGAGGTAGATGTGCTGGAAAGTGTGAAAAGGAACAACTTGAGATGGTTCGGCCATATGGAACCTATGGAAAGCGAGAGAATGACTAAGAGGGTGTACGAGAGCGAGGTGGAGGAACAGAGGGGGAGAGGTAGACCGAATATGAGGTGGAAGGATGGAGTGAGGAACTACATGAACGAAGGCGGTGCTGGTTGGGGGGAGGGGCGTCGACTGACTGGGGACAGAGGTGCATGGGGGCGGTTCGTTCGTGGCCACCCCTTCGGGGATCACGGCGTCAGGCAATAGATAGATAGATAGATAGATATCGTTCGAGAACCCCTTGACTCTCTGGGTGGTAGGTGCTAGATTTAACATGCTCGATACCCAACTCCTTCAGGGACTGCTGAAAAATGTTAGAGGTATAATTAGTTCCTTGATCACTTTGCACCTCATGGGGGTAACCCATTCTGGTGAAGAATTTGAGCAGTTCCTTGATGACAGTTGGAGCAGAGGTAGTCCTTAAGGGTATAGCCTCTGGGTAGCGAGTTGCCATGTCCATAATAGTTAATAAATACATGTTACCTTGGGAAGTCTTAGGCAATGGGCCTACAATGTCCACTACCACCCGAGTAAAAAGGATTCTCGAAAACGGGCAAGGGCACCAGAGGATGTACAGGCACCTTCTGATTGGGTTTTCCTGTCATCTGGCAAGTGTGACACACTCTACAAAACTCCACTACATCTGCACGCATTCCTGACCAGTAAAAGTGGGCTCTGATTCTGTCTAGAGTTTTTCTCACACCTAGGTGTCCTGCCAATGGTATACAATGTGCCATTTCCAAGATATCTCTACGACAAGGTTTGGGGACTACTACTTGATGGACGTCCCAGGCCCCGTCATCGATTGGTCTGTGTGGCTGTCTCCATCTACGTCACAATACTCCTCCTTTGAGGTAGAAACATTCACCACCCTCCTTCTCACATTCCTCTTCACTCACGGACCTGGCAGCTAACTCCTTGCATTCACCATCATCTCTCTGTAGCTCTACCAGGCCACTAGGACAATTTGGAGGGGTTTCATGGTCATCATTAGGGTCAAGATGAGCCATAAAGGTGTCAGATAAATCCACCTCAGGCACAGTTGGAGCGTCATTCACACTCTCATCATCCCTTTCATCAACTCTTACATTCGGTACATTTCTGTCTGAGGGAACTGCTACTTGAGACATTGAATGTGTGACAGCACACACAGGGAAAACTGTTGGCTTCTCCTTTTCGAGCTCACCGGTTAGTGGCTCGTTAACAGGGGAAAGTGACAAAATGGGGTCTGATCGGACCTTCTCACCTGCTACATCATTCCCCAAAAGGAGTGTTACCCCGGGCACAGGGATATCTTGGGACCTACACAATGCTATGGTGGCCTCACCCTGTAGTAACTCACATTCAATTTCGCCTTTTACCAAGTGTGCATAAAATTGGCCTCCAGCACCTCTCATTACAACTGGTTCGCCAGGTGGGCACTCCGTGTAAGGATTCACCATGAGGGTGCTAGTAGAACCTGTGTCTCTCAGAATTTTTACCTCATGCATACAACCATTTAATCTCACGTTGCCAGATGAAATAAAGGGACGGTAACTGTCCTGCACTGATGGTGAAATTATTTTTGGCTTAACCCTAGTCGGTTGCACCACACATGCTACTACACCCCTGTCTAGATGATTTAAGTTAGCTGCTAGGTACTCCTTCTGTCGGGAGTCCTGTATTAAAGGAACTTTTGGTGCTAGATACTCCTTCTGTCGGGAGTCCTGCATTAAAGGAACTTTTGGTGCTAGGTACTCCTTCTGTCGGGAGCCCTGCATTAAATGCACATATGGAATTTGAGATACGGCGGCAACTGTCTGCCCCGATCTCTCGGTTTTCTCCTTGGCCCAGCACTGATAAGCTAGGTGGCCTCTCATGCCACAAAAAGTACATACTTTAGGGGATACGGGAACGTTCCCTCTTTGAGCATTACTATTACTTTGGGGCCCACCTCTGTTACCATTGCCCTGAGTCGCATTTTTAGTTGGGGGGTACAATTCTATTTTGGCTAGCTGGGGAAGACGTTATAGGCTTGTGACTGGGTCTGTCAGATTTGTGATTGGGATACTTAAAATTAGAAGTAGAATTATCGTAGGGCTTCTTTCCACGAAATTTGTTGTTGAGCACGTATGTGTCAGCCATGTCAGCGGCGTCGGCAAGACAATCTACCTTTTTCCCCTTTAAATGATAGGATACAGAAGAATCAATTTTCCATAGGAAATTTTCTAACAGGACCATCTCCTTCAGATCGTTGTAGCTTGTGACTTTCTTACACTTGACCCAATGATTGAAAGTTTTAGTCATGGTTCTGGCAAATACCTTATGGGTTTCTTCTACTTTCTTCTGGTTTTTACGGAAAGATTGCCTGCAAGCCTCAGGCTGCAATTGGTAGGTTTTTAGGATAGCTTCTTTGAGATTGTCATAATCCTGCCTAACTTCTGCTACTTCTGCCAAATACGTGGCTCGAGTCTGCCCTGTCAAAACGGTTTGTAACATAAAAGGCCATTGATCTCTTGTCCACTTCATACCTCCAGCAACTTCCTCAAACAAAACAAAGAAATCCTGCACATTATCCTCAGTGAAAGGTGGAATGACACTAGTCATAGTCAATCCCAGAGGGGGAGCAATTAAGGGAGCATTTGTATTGACATTTAGTTGAGCCGTACGATATTGATATTCATAATGTTCGGTCTTTATTCTGGCTTCTTCGATATTTGCTCTGGCTTGTTCGGCATTTATTCTGGCTTGTTCTATATTTAATCTGGCTTGTTCGGCATTTGCTTCGGCATTTATTCTGGCTTGTTCGGTCTTTATTCTGGCTAGTTCCCATACTTGATCACCGGTCAAACCAGGTGGCAATTGTTCATCAAGTTGGCTAGGTTTACTCGAGATCCCACCAACTGCTCAGTCACCCTCCTCGCCTTCTACAGGGAACAGGTGGGTTTTTATGGTCTGAGCCACCTCTACTTTGGACATGTTTGAGACAGTTAATTGGAGATGTGAGGCAAGCACTTCCAGTTCGGATTTTGACAGACAGTCAATATCAGGGGTTGTGGGTTCTGATTCTATGAAAACTCGAGCATCTTCGTCATTAATTAGATGAGGCATGATTAATATTTGATTTTTAAGTAGTGAAACGGTAATGAAACTGAGTGAAACTGAGTGAAACTGTATGAAAAGAATCCTGGCGAGGTCGCCACTCTTCTGTTACGTATCTTGATCCTCAAGTGGTTAGCTTGATGAATCTAGATAGCACAGAGATATATATTAGGTATCAGTCAGCTGAAGGCAAAACAAAAGTAAAATCTAATAACAACAAATCCTGTTGTTGCTTCCTTTCCTTTTGGATCTTAGGACTTAGTACCCTTTATTGACTGATACTCTTTAATTATGAAAAATACTGAAACTAATTAAAGTCATGTAGTATTTATAAAGAA
Organism: Lithodes maja; assembly: GCA_037953745.1. NCBI lineage: Eukaryota > Metazoa > Arthropoda > Malacostraca > Decapoda > Lithodidae > Lithodes > Lithodes maja. The sequence continues at coordinate 28,677 of JBAKBP010001195.1, read as the reverse complement.
TTATTATTTAACCGAAGCTTAGTAGGCTATGGTTATGAACCGAATAAGTTAGCTAAAGAAGGACTATTAATTCTATAAGAAGTCTTGAAAGATAAATATTGAGGTAAGAATATTTCTGTCTCTTACCCTTTTTGAAATGAATAGCTAGTTTTATTATATGTCCTTTTATTTATATTTAATGTAATTATTCTTGGTTCTTGTCTTACGTTAAAACTCCCTCAGACATATATGACTCAATTGAGTCATATGGACTAGTGAACCAAAAACTCATATGACTCAATCGAGTCATATGGACTTATCTCCATGCCTCTATAATAAGTTATATGACGCACTAGCGTCATATGGAGCTCAGTAAGTCCGATAAGTTAGCTTACGATAAAACTGTTGGTGGCAACCTCAGCCACCTCCGATAATTCTAACGGCCGCAGTGTTGTTGTGAGTGTAGTGCGAGGCAGTGGCAATGATCCCGGGGCTCCCGCCTCCTCGGACTTATTGGAACATAATATGTCTGAAGGAGTTTTAATAGTATTATATTATTATTATCATCAGGATTAATATCAAAGTCACATAAAAAGTTAGATATATATTTAATAATTAGTTAAATGTATTTCTTAACCACGTAACATTGAGGTTTGATTATGAGTAAATTAAGTTACAGGATCGCTTCATAGATTCGATTCAGGTCTCACTCAAATAATATGAAAAGCAAAAATAATATTTTGAAGCTAAAAGAATTTTCTTTAGCTTTGGAAATCACTAGAAGTAATATTAACACAGCCATGTTAGTCTAAGGCGATATTACTAATATGAGACAATAGCATCACCGTACTAAGCACCGTTAAGCAATGTAAGCATAATTCAAAGAAAATGAAAGAACTCGTAAGTATTAATATAAAACAATAGTATTACTTTCATCATAACCCAATTACTTAAAGAGTTGCTTTAGTCCACAAGTTAGTCAACTAAAATAGTTAAGTACAAAATAATAGCGTTAACGTTAATTCCCAATCAAATAGTTAAGTACATAAATAGTAGCGTTAACGTTAATTCCCAATCACATATCTCACTAACCAACATAACGTAAGTGTTTACACCGAACACACTTAACACACGCTTATATAATCTGACTGACAGTCACAATCCCATTATAATACTTCACCCCGTCTTCCTCCAGCTGCAAGTTCACCTTCCCCAACTCCAAATGAGACTGATTTGAATGCCCACTACTCGGGTCTTATATACTAAACAATGATGGTGTAGGAACGAATCAGGAGGCAAGTGATGGTGCGCGCTCTAATCATAGCTCCTCGAGTTGCATAACAGGTGCATGGTCCAATGGGGCTCCTGGCGTCGATCATACGTCATAGCGTCGGGTCATCAAAGTAGTTTGCAGGGTCCCCTATGACGCACGCAGGTGTGAAGGCTTGTTTGCTGGTATGCGGGCGAGCTGGTTTCCCACTCGCTGGTTCGCTCGCTGGTCTGCTTCGCCACCGGGGTAGTTTGGCACTCCTTCAACTCTATTCTATCTCTTAAATTAACATACAGGGCTCCGTATGTCAGACAGTATACATAATGGTCAATCCATAATAGCACAGGCATACCGAGGCAACCTGTGTAATGGATGACAGTGCTGTGAGAGTATACATAATGGTCAATCCATGATAGCACAGGCATTACCGAGGCAACCTGTGTAATGGATGACAGTGCCGTGACAGTATACATAATGGTCAATCCTTGATAGCACAGGCATTACCGAGGCAGCCTGTGTAATGGATGACAGTGCCGTGACAGTATACATAATGGTCAATCCATGATAGCACAGGCATTACTGAGGCAGCCTGTGTAATGGATGACAGTGACGTGACAGTATACATAATCGTCAATCCATGATAGCACAGGCATTACCAAGGCAGCCTGTGTAATGGATGACAGTGCCGTGACAGTATACATAATGGTCAATCCATGATAGCACAGGCATTACCGAGGCAGCCTGTGTAATGGATGACAGTGCCGTGACAGTATACATAATGGTCAATCCATGATAGCACAGGCATTACCGAGGCAGCCTGTGTAATGGATGACAGTGCCGTGACAGTATACATAATGGTCAATCCATGATAGCAAAGGCATTACCGAGACAGCCTGTGTAATGGATGACAGTGCCGTGACAGTATACATAATGGTCAATCCATGATAGCACAGGCATTACCGAGGCAGCCTGTGTAATGGATGACAGTGCCGTGACAGTATACATAATGGTCAATCCATGATAGCACAGGCATTACCGAGGCAGCCTGTGTAATGGATGACAGTGCCGTGACAGTATATATAATGGTCAATCCATGATAGCACAGGCATTACCGAGGCAGCCTGTGTAATGGATGACAGTGCCGTGACAGTATACATAATGGTCAATCCATGATAGCACAGGCATTACCGAGGCAGCCTGTGTAATGGATGACAGTGCCGTGACAGTATACATAATGGTCAATCCATGATAGCACAGGCATTACCGAGGCAGCTTGTGTAATGGATGACAGTGCTGTGACAGTATACATAATGGTCAATCCATATATGGCACAGGCATTACCGAGGCAGCCTGTGTAATGGATGACAGTGCCGTGACAGTATACATAATGGTCAATCCATGATAGCACAGGCATTACCGAGGCAGCCTGTGTAATGGATGACAGTGCCGTGACAGTATAAATAATGGTCAATCCATGATAGCACAGGCATTACCGAGGCAGCCTGTGTAATGGATGATAGTGCCGTGACAGTATACATAATGGTCAATCCATGATAGCACAGGCATTACCGAGGCAGCCTGTGTAATGGATGACAGTGCCGTGACAGTATACATTATGGTCAATCCATGATAGCACAGGTATTACCGAGGCGGCCTGTGTAATGGATGACAGTGCCGTGACAGTATACATAATGGTCAATCCATCATAGCACAAGCATTACCGAGGCAGCCTGTGCAATGGATGACAGTGCCGTGACAGTATACATACTGGTTAATCCATGATAGCACAGGCATTACCGAGGCAGCCTGTGTAATGGTTGACAGTGCCGTGACAGTATACATAATGGTCAATCCATGATAGCACAGGCATTACCGAGGCAGCCTGTGTAATGGATGACAGTGCCGTGACAGTATACATAATGGTCAATCCATGATAGCACAGGCATTACCGAGGCAGCCTGTGTAATGGATGACAGTGACCCACTCTAAACCATTGTTTGGACACTTGATCCTCAGTGTTTTGGAGGACAAGCAGCCAAGAAGGGTAACTAGATTTGTTGTTGCTTGATTTCCTTTGTACTCCTTTGTACTCCTTAGTACTCTCTCTCTCTCTCTCTCTCTCTCTCTCTCTGTAAATTTGGCAAATGAGTTTCAATGCGGATAAATGTAAAGTACTACATATCGGATACCTAAATGAGAAAGCAAACTATTCGATGAATGGCACTCAGCTTAAGAATGTAAACAAAGAAACCGATCTGGGAGTAACAATATCGAGTAACCTAAAACCGAGTCAACAATGTTCAGAAGTTGTTAAGAAGGCAAACAAAATGATTGGCTTTATAGGTAGGTCATTTGAGCATAAATCCAAAGAAGTTATCCTAACCCTTTACAATTCCTTAGTCCGCCCTCTTCTGGAATACTGCATTCAATCCTGGTGCCCTTATTACCAAAAAGATATAAACAAGCTAGATCGAGTTCAACGTAGAGTTACCAAAATGATACCTAGCCTAAAGAACAAACCATACGATGAGCGTCTTAGAGAATTAAATCAATTTCCTTTAACCCAGCGAAGATTAAGAGGTGACTTAATTCAAGTGTTCAAAATCATCAAAGGCATCGACAATATGAACTGTAGTAAGTACTTCACTATCGACCAATCTAATTACACGCGGGGAAACGGTTGCAAAATTATTGGTAAATCTTTTAACTCACACGAATCTAAGAATTTCTTCTTCAATCGAGTTGTCAACTTGTGGAATGGGCTTCCCCTGAGACGTTATAGACTGCAGCACCGTTGATTCATTTAAACTCCGCTTAGACAAATATCTCGCATCAAACCCGCGACTGACTGCGTTTGTAAATGAATAACTTTATTTTATCCCCCCCTCAGTTACTAACCAATCTGTCCCCTACTAACTTCCTAATCTTGCCACGGACATTAGTTCTAGGGCAGTAGTTCCCTTTCCAATGTTCCCTTACCCACTCTAAACCACTGTTTGAACACTTGATCCTCAGTGTTTTGGAGGACAAGCAGCCTAGAAGGGTCACTTGGACTGTTGTTGCTTGATTTCCTTTATACTCCTTTGTACAGTGCCGTGACAGTATACATAATGGTCAATCCATGATAGCACAGGCATTACCGAGGCAGCCTGTGTAATGGATGACAGTGCCGTGACAGTATACATAATGGTCAATCCATGATAGCACAGGCATTACCGAGGCAGCCTGTGTAATGGATGACAGTGCCGTGACAGTATACATAATGGTCAAACCATGATAGCACAGGCATTACCGAGGCAGCCTGTGTAATGGATGACAGTGCCGTGACAGTATACATAATGGTCAATCCATGATAGCACAGGCATTACCGAGGCAGCCTGTGTAATGGATGACAGTGCCGTGACAGTATACATAATGGTCAATCCATGATAGCACAGGCATTACCGAGGCAGCCTGTGTAATGGATGACAGTGCCGTGATAGTATACATAATGGTCAATCCATGATAGCACAGGCATTACCGAGGCAGCCTGTGTAATGGATGACGGTGCCGTGACAGTATACATAATGGTCAATCCATGATAGCACAGGCATTACCGAGGCAGTCTGTGTAATGGATGACAGTGCCGTGACAGTATACATAATGGTCAATCCATGATAGCACAGGCATTACCGAGGCAGCCTGTGTAATGGATGACAGTGCAGTGACAGTATACATAATGGTCAATCCATGATAGCACAGGCATTACCGAGGCAGCCTGTGTAATGGATGACAGTGCCGTGATAGTATACATAATGGTCAATCCATGATATCACAGGCATTACCGAGGCAGCCTGTGTAATGGATGACAGTGCCGTGACAGTATACATAATGGTCAATCCATGATAGCACAGGCATTACCGAGGCAGCCTGTGTAATGGATGACAGTGCCGTGACAGTATACATAATGGTCGATCAATGATAGCACAGTCATTACCGAGGCAGCCTGTGTAATGGATGACAGTGCCGTGACAGTATACATAATGGTCAATCCATGATAGCACAGGCATTACCGAGGCAGCCTGTGTAATGGATGACAGTTCCGTGACAGTATACATAATGGTCAATCCATGATAGCACAGGCATTACCGAGGCAGCCTGTGTAATGGATGACAGTGCCGTGACAGTATACATAATGGTCAATCCATGATAGCACAGGCATTACCGAGGCAGCCTGTGTAATGGATGACAGTGCCGTGACAGTATACATAATGGTCAATCCATGATAGCACAGGCATTACCGAGGCAGCCTGTGTAATGGATGACAGTGCCGTGACAGTATACATAATGGTCAATCCATGATAGCACAGGCATTACCGAGGCAGCCTGTGTAATGGATGACAGTGCCGTGACAGTATACATAATGGTCAATCCATGATAGCACAGGCATTACCGAAGCAGCCTGTGTAATGGATGACAGTGCCGTGACAGTATACATATTGGTCAATCCATGATAGCACAGGCATTACCGAGGCAGCCTGTGTAATGGATGATAGTGCCGTGACAGTATACATATTGGTCAATCCATGATAGCACAGGCATTACCGAGGCAGCCTGTGTAATGGATGACAGTGCCGTGACAGTTACGTATCTTGATCCTCAAGTGGTTAACTTGATGAATCTAGATAGCACAGAGATATATATTAAGGTATCAGTCAGCTGAAGGCAAAACAAAAGTAAAATCTAATAAAATTATTTCCTGTTGTTGCTTCCTTTCCTTTTGGATCTTAGGACTTAGTATCCTTTATTGACTGATACTCTTTAATTATGAAAAATATTGAAACTAATTAAAGTCATGTAGTATTAATAAAGAATTATTATTTAACCGAAGCTTAGTAGGCTATGGTTATGAACCAAATAATTAGCTAAAGAAGGACTACTAATTCTATAAGAAGTCTTGAAAGATAAATATTGAGGTAAGAATATTTCTGTCTCTTACCCTTTTTGAAATGAATAGCTAGTTTTATTATATGTCCTTTTATTTATATTTAATGTAATTATTCTTGGTTCTTGTCTTACGTTAATAGTATTATATTATTATTATCATCAGGATTAATATCAAAGTCACATAAAAAGTTAGATATATATTTAATAATTAGTTAAATGTATTTCTTAACCACGTAACATTGAGGTTTGATTATGAGTAAATTAAGTTACAGGATCGCTTCATAGATTCGATTCAGGTCTCACTCAAATAATATGAAAAGCAAAAATAATATTTTGAAGCTAAAAGAATTTTCTTCAGCTTTGGAAATCACTAGAAGTATTATTAACACAGCCATGTTAGTCTAAGGCGATATTACTAATATGAGACAATAGCATCACCGTACTAAGCACCGTTAAGCAATGTAAGCTTAATTCAAAGAAAATGAAAGAACTCGTAAGTATTAATATAAAACAATAGTATTACTTTCATCATAACCCAACTACTTAAAGAGTTGCTTTAGTCCACAAGTTAGTCAACTAAAATAGTTAAATACATAATAATAGCGTTAACGTTAATTCCCAATCAAATAGTTAAGTACATAAATAGTAGCGTTAACGTTAATTCCCAATCACATATCTCACTAACCAACATAATGTAAGTGTTTACACCGAACACACTTAACACACACTTATATAATCTGACTGACAGTCACAATCCCATTATAATACTTCACCCCGTCTTCCTCCAGCTGCAAGTTCACCTTCCCCAACTCCAAATGAGACTGATTTGAATGCCCACTACTCGGGTTTTATATGCTAAACAATGATGGTGTAGGAACGAATCAGGAGGCGAGTGATGGTGCGCGCTCCAATCATAGCTCCTCGAGTTGCATAACAGGTGCATGGTCCAATGGGGCTCCTGGCGTCGATCATACGTCATAGCGTCGGGTCATCAAAGTATTTGCAGGGTCCCCTATGACGCACGCAGGTGTGAAGGCTTGTTTGCTGGTATGCGGGCGAGCTGGTTTCCCACTCGCTGCTTCGCTCGCTGGTCTGCTTCGCCACCTGGGTAGTTTGGCACTCCTTCAACTCTATTCGATCTCTAAAATTAACATACAGGGCTCCGTATGTCAGACAGTATACATAATGGTCAATCCATAATAGCACAGGCATTACCGAGGCAGCCTGTGTAATGGATGACAGTGCCGTGACAGTATACATAATGGTCAATCCATGATAGCACAGGCATTACCGAGGCAGCCTGTGTAATGGATGACAGTGCCGTGACAGTATACATAATGGTCAATCCATGATAGCACAGGCATTACCGAGGCAGCCTGTGTAATGGATGACGGTGCCGTGACAGTATACATAATGGTCAATCCATGATAGCACAGGCATTACCGAGGCAGCCTGTGTAATGGATGACAGTCCCGTGACAGTATACATAATGGTCAATCCATGATAGCACAGGCATTACCGAGGCAGCCTGTGTAATGGATGACAGTGCCGTGACAGTATGCATAATGGTCAATCCATGATAGCACAGGCATTACCGAGGCAGCCTGTGTAATGGATGACAGTGCCGTGACAGTATACATAATGGTCAATCCATGATAGCACAGGCATTACCGAGGCAGCCTGTGTAATGGATGACAGTGCCGTGACAGTATACATAATGGTCAATCCACGATTGTACAGGCATTACCGAGGCAGCCTGTGTAATGGATGACAGTGCCGTGACAGTATACATAATGGTCAATCCATGATAGCACAGGCATTACCGAGGCAGCCTGTGTAATGGATGACAGTGCCGTGACAGTATACATAATGGTCAATCCATGATAGCACAGGCATTACCGAGGCAGCCTGTGTAATGGATGACAGTGCTGTGACAGTATACATAATGGTCAATCCATGATAGCACAGGCATTACCGAGGCAGCCTGTGTAATGGATGACAGTGCCGTGACAGTATACATAATGGTCAATCCATGATAGCACAGGCATTACCGAGACAGCCTGTGTAATGGATGACAGTGCCGTGACAGTATACAGAATGGTCAATCCATGATAGCACAGGCATTATCGAGGCAGCCTGTGTAATGGATGACAGTGTTGTGACAGTATACATAATGGTCAATTCATGATACCACAGGCATTACCGAGGCAGCCTGTGTAATGGATGACAGTGCCGTGATAGTATACATAATGGTCAATCCATGATAGCACAGGCATTACCGAGGCAGCCTGTGTAATGGATGACAGTGTCGTGACAGTATACATAATGGTCAATCCATGATAGCACAGGCATTACCGAGGCAGCCTGTGTAATGGATGACAGTGCCGTGACAGTATACATAATGGTCAATCCATGATAGCACAGGCATTACCGAGGCAGCCTGTGTAATGGACGACAGTGCCGTGACAGTATACATAATGGTCAATCCATGATAGCACAGGCATTACTGAGGCAGCCTGTGTAATGGATGACAGTGGCGTGACAGTATACATAATGGTCAATCCATGATAGCACAGGCATTACCGAGGCAGCCTGTGTAATGGATGACAGTCCCATGACAGTCATACATAATGGTCAATCCATGATAGCACAGGCATTACCGAGGCAGCCTGTGTAATGGATGACAGTGCCGTGACAGTATACATAATGGTCAATCCATGATAGCACAGGCATTACACGAGGCAGCCTGTGTAATGGATGACAGTGCCGTGACAGTATACATAATGGTCAATCCACGATAGCACAGGGATTACCGAGGCAGCCTGTGTAATGGATGACAGTGCCGTGACAGTATACATAATGGTCAATTCCACGATAGTACAGGCATTACCGAGGCAGCCTGTTTAATGGATGACAGTGCCGTGACAGTATACATAATGGTCAATCCATGATAGCACAGGCATTACCGAGGCAGCCTGTGTAATGGATGACAGTGCCGTGACAGTATACATAATGGTCAATCCATGATAGCACAGGCATTACCGAGGCAGCCTGTGTAATGGATGACAGTGCCGTGACAGTATACATAATGGTCAATCCACGATAGCACAGGCATTACCGAGGCAGCCTGTGTAATGGATGACGTGCCGTGACCGTATACATAATGGTCAATCCATGATAGCACAAGCATTACCGAGGCAGCCTGTGTAATGGATGACAGTGCCGTGACAGTATACATAATGGTCAATCCATGATAGCAGAGGCATTACCGAGGCAGCCTGTGTAATGGATGACAGTGCCGTGACAGTATACATAATGGTCAATCCATGATAGCACAGGCATTACTGAGGCAGCCTGTGTAATGGATGACAGTGCCGTGACAGTATACATAATGGTCAATCCATGATAGCACAGGCATTACCGAGGCAGCCTGTGTAATGGATGACAGTGCCGTGACAGTATACATAATGGTCAATCCATGATAGCACAGGCATTACCGAGGCAGCCTGTGTAATGGATGACAGTGCCGTGACAGTATACATAATGGTCAATCCATGATAGCACAGGCATTATCGAGGCAGCCTGTGTAATGGATGGCAGTGCCGTGACAGTATAACATAATGGTCAATCCATGATAGCACAGGCATTACCGAGGCAGCCCTGTGTAATGGATGACAGTGCCGTGACAGTATACATAATGGTCATTCCATGATAGCACAGGCATTACCGAGGCAGCCTGTGTAATGGATGACAGTGCCGTGACAGTATGCATAATGGTCAATCCATGATAGCACAGGCATTACCGAGGCAGCCTGTGAAATGGATGACAGTGCCGTGACAGTATACATAATGGTCAATCCATGATAGCACAGGCATTATCAAGGCAGCCTGTGTAATGGATGACAGTGCCGTGACAGTATACATATTGGTCAATCCATGATAGCACAGGCATTACCGAGGCAGCCTGTGTAATGGATGACAGTGCCGTGACAGTAACATAATGGTCAATCCATGATAGCACAGGCATTACCGAGGCAGCCTGTGTAATGGATGACAGTGCCGTGACAGTATACATAATGGTCAATCCATGATAGCACAGGGCATTACCGAGGCAGCCTGGGTAATGGATGACAGTGCCGGACAGTATACATAATGGTCAATTCATGATACCACAGGCATTACCGAGGCAGCTGTGTAATGGATGAACAGTGCCGTGAAAGTTACATAATGGTCAATCCATGATAGCACAGGCATTACCGAGGCAGCCTGTGTAATGGATGACAGTGCCGTGACAGTATACATAATGGTCAATCCATGATAGCACAGGCATTACCGAGGCAGCCTGTGAAATGGATGACAGTGCCGTGACAGTATACATAATGGTCAATCCATGATAGCACAGGCATTACCGAGGCAGCCTGTGTAATGGATGACAGTGCGTGACAGTATACATAATGGTCAAACCATGATAGCACAGGCATTACCGAGGCAGCCTGTGTAATGGATGACAGTGCCGTGACAGTATACATAATGGTCAATCCATGATAGCACAGGCATTACCGAGGCAGCCTGTGTAATGGATGACAGTGCCGTGACAGTATACATAATGGTCAATCCGATCTGATAGCAGGCATTACCGAGGCAGCCTGTGTAATGGATGACAGTGCCGTGACAGTATACATAATGGTCAATCCATGATAGCACAAGCATTACCGAGGCAGCCTGTGTAATGGATGACAGTGCCGTGACAGTATACATAATGGTCAAATCCATGATAGCACAGGCATTACTGAGGCAGCCTGTGTAATGGATGGACAGTGCCGTGACAGTATACATAATGGTCAATCCATGATAGCACAGGCATTACCGAGGCAGCCTGTGTAATGGATGACAGGTGCCGTGACAGTATACATAATGGTCAATCCATGATAGCACAGGCATTACCGAGGCAGCCTGTGTAATGGATGACAGTGCCGTGACAGTATACATAATGGTCAATTCATGATACCACAGGCATTACCGAGGCAGCCTGTGTAATGGATGACAGTGCCGTGACAGTATACATAATGGTCAATCCATGATAGCACAGGCATTACCGAGGCAGCCTGTGTAATGGATGACAGTGCCGTGACAGTATACATAATGGTCAATCCATGATAGCACAGGCATTACCGAGGCAGCCTGTGAAATGGATGACAGTGCCGTGACAGTATACATAATGGTCAATCCATGATAGCACAGGCATTACCGAGGCAGCCTGTGTAATGGATGACAGTGCCGTGACAGTATACATAATGGTCAAACCATGATAGCACAGGCATTACCGAGGCAGCCTGTGTAATGGATGACAGTGCCGTGACAGTATACATAATGGTCAATCCATGATAGCACAGGCATTACCGAGGCAGCCTGTGTAATGGATGACAGTGCCGTGACAGTATACATAATGGTCAATCCATGATAGCACAGGCATTACCGAGGCAGCCTGTGTAATGGATGACAGTGCCGTGACAGTATACATAATGGTCAATCCATGATAGCACAAGCATTACCGAGGCAGCCTGTGTAATGGATGACAGTGCCGTGACAGTATACATAATGGTCAATCCATGATAGCACAGGCATTTCCGAGGCAGCCTGTGTAATGGATGACAGTGCCGTGACAGTATACATAATGGTCAATCTATGATATCACAGGCATTACCGAGGCAGCCTGTATAATGGATGACAGTGCCATGACAGTATACATAATGGTCAATCCATGATAGCACAGGCATTACCGAGGCAGCCTGTGTAATGGATGACAGTGCCGTGACAGTATACATAATGGTCAATCCATGATAGCACAGGCATTACCGAGGCAGCCTGTGTAATGGATGACAGTGCCGTGACAGTATACATAATGGTCAATCCATGATAGCACAGGCATTACCGAGGCAGCCTGTGTAATGGATGACAGTGCCGTGACAGTATACATAATGGTCAATCCATGATAGCACAGGTATTACCGAGGCATACGGAGCGCTGTATGTTAATTTAAGAGTTAGAATTAGAGTTAAAGGAGTGTCAAACTACCCAAGCGGCGAAGCAGACCAGCGAGCGAAGCGGCGAAGCAGACCAGCGAGCGAACCAGCGAGTGGGAAACCAGCTCGCCAGCATACCAGCAAACAAGCCTTCACACCTGCGTGCGTCATAGGGGACCCTGCAAACTACTTCGATGACCCAACGCTATGATGTATGATCGACGCCAGGAGCCCCCATTGGTCCACAGACCAGCTATGCAACTCGAGGAGCTATGATAGGGGCACGCACCATCACTCGCCTCCTGATTCGTTCCTACACCATCATTGTTTAGTATATAAGACCCGAGTAGTGGGCATTCAAATCAGTCTCATTTGGAGTTGGGGAAGGTGAACTTGCAGCTGGAGGAAGACTGGGTGAAGTATTATAATGTGATTGTGACTGTCAGTCAGATTATATAAGTGTGTGTTAAGTGTGTTCAGTGTAAACACTTACGTTTTGTTGGTTAGTGAGATATGTGATTGGGAATTAACGTTAACGCTACTATTTATGTACTTAACTATTTGATTGGGAATTAACGTTAATGCTATTATTATGTATTTAACTATTTTAGTTGACTAACTTGTGGACTAAAGCAACTCTTTAAGTAATTGGGTTATGATGAAAGTAATTTTATTGTTTTATATTAATACTTACGAGTTCTTTCATTTTCTTTTAATTAAGCTTACATTGCTTAACGGTGCTTAGTACGGTGATGCTATTGTCTCATATTAGTAATATCGCCTTAGACTAACATGGATGTGTTAATATTACTTCTAGTGATTTCCTAAGCTGAAGAAAATTCTTTTAGCTTCAAAATATTATTTTTGCTTTTCATATTATTTGAGTGAGACCTGAATCGAATCTATGAAGCGATCCTGTAACTTAATTTACTCATAATCAAACCTCAATGTTACGTGTATAAGAAATACATTTAACTAATTATTAAATATATATCTAACTTTTGATGTGACTTTGATATAAATCCTGATGATAATAATAATATAATACTGTTAATGTAAGACAAGAACCAAGAATAATTACATTAAATATAAATAAAAGGACATAATTATAAGAAAACTATCTATTCATTTAAAAAAGGGTAAGAGACAGAAATATTCTTACTTTAATATTCATCTTTCAAGACTTTTTATAGAATTAATAGTCCTTCTTTAGATATAACTTCTTCGGTTCATAACCATAGCCTACTAAGCTTCGGTTAAATAATAATTCTTTATAAATACTACATAACTTTAATTAGTTTCAGTATTTTTCATAATTAAAGAGTATCAGTCAATAAAGGGTACTAAGTCCTAAGATCCAAAAGGAAAGGAAGCAACAACAGGAAATATTTTTATTAGATTTTTCTTTTGCTTTGCCTTCAGCTGACTGATACTTTAATATATATCTCTGTGCTATCTAGATTCATCAAGTTAACCACTTGAGGATCAAGATACGTAACAGAAGAGTGGCAACCTCGCCAGGATTCGTTTCATACAGTTTCATGCAGTTTCATTACCGTTTCACTACTTAAAAATCAAATATTAATCATGCCTCATCTAATTAATGACGAAGATGCTCGAGTTTTCATAGAATCAGAACCCACAGCCCCTGATATTGACTGTCTGTCAAAATCCGAACTGAAAGTGCTTGCCTCACATCTCCAATTAACTGTCTCAAACATGTCCAAAGTAGAGGTGGCTCAGACCATAAAAACCCACCTGTTCCCTGTAGAAGGCGGGAGGGTGACGGAGCAGTTGGTGGGATCCCGAGTAAACCTAGCCAACTTGATGAACAATTGCCACCTGGTTTGACCGGTGATCAAGTACTGGAACTAGCCAGAATAAATGCCGAAGCAAATGCCGAACAAGCCAGACTAAATGTAGAACTAGCCAGAATAAATGCCGAACAAGCCAGAGCAAATACCAAAGAAGCCAGCATAAAAGCCAGAGCAACGACCGAACAATATGAATATCAATATCGTACGGCTCAACTAAATGTCAATACAAATGCTCCCGTAATTGCTCCCCCTCTGGGATTGACTATGACTAGTGTCATTCCACCTTTCACTGAGGATAATGTGCAGGATTTCTTTGTTTTGTTTGAGGAAGTTGCTGGAGGTATGAAGTGGACAAGAGATCAATGGCCTTTTATGTTACAAACCGTTTTGACAGGGCAGGCTCGAGCCACGTATTTGTCAGAAGTAGCAGAAGTTAGGCAGGATTATGACAATCTCAAAGAAGCTATCCTAAAAACCTATCAATTGCAGCCTGAGGCTTACAGGCAATCTTTCCGTAAAAACCAGAAGAAAGTAGAAGAAACCCATAAGGTATTTGCCAGGACCATGACTAAAACTTTCAATCATTGGGTCAAGAGTAAGAAAGTCACAAGCTACAACGATCTGAAGGAGTTGGTCCTGTTAGAAAATTTCCTATGGAAAATTGATTCTTCTGTATCCTATCATTTAAAGGGGAAAAAGGTAGATTGTCTTGCCGACGCCGCTGACATGGCTGACACATACGTGCTCAACAACAAATTTCGTGGAAAGAAGCCCTACGATAATTCTAGTTCTAATTTTAAGTATCCCAATCACAAATCTGATAGACCCAGTCACAAACCTATAACGTCTTCCCCAGCTATCCAAAATAGAATTGTTCCCCCAACTAAAAATGCGACTCAGGGCAATGGTAACAGAGGTGGGCCCCAAAGTAATAGTAATGCTCAAAGAGGGAACGTTCCCGTTATCCCTAAAGTATGTACTTTTTGTGGCATGAGAGGCCACCTAGCTTATCAGTGCTGGGCCAAGGAGAAAACCGAGAGATCGGGGCAGACAGTTGCTGCCGTATCTCAAATTCCATATGTGCATTTAATGCAGGGCTCTCGACAGAAGGAGTACCTAGCACCAAAAGTTCCTTTAATGCAGGACTCCCGACAGAAGGAGTACCTAGCACCAAAAGTTCCTTTAATACAGGACTCCCGACAGAAGGAGTACCTAGCAGCTAACGTAAATCATCTAGACAGGGGTGTAGTAGCATGTGTGGTGCAACCCACTAGGGTTAAGCCAATAATAATTTCACCATCAGTGCAGGACAGTTACCGTCCCTTTATTTCATCTGGCAACGTGAGATTAAATGGTTGTATGCATGAGGTAAAAATTCTGAGAGACACAGGTTCTACTAGCACCCTCATGGTGAATCCTTACACGGAGTGCCCACCTGGCGAACCAGTTGTAATGAGAGGTGCTGGAGGCCAATTTTATGCACACTTGGTAAAAGGCGAAATTGAATGTGAGTTACTACAGGGTGAGGCCACCATAGCTTTGTGTAGGTCCCAAGATATCCCTGTGCCTGGGGTAACACTCCTTTTGGGGAATGATGTAGCAGGTGAGAAGGTCCGACCAGACCCCATTTTGTCACTTTCCCCTGTTAACGAGCCACTAACCGGTGTGCTCGAAAAGGAGATGCCAACAGTTTTCCCTGTGTGTGCTGTCACACGTTCAATGTCTCAAGTAGCAGTTCCCTCAGACAGAAATGTACCGAATGTAAGAGTTGATGAAAGGGATGATGAGAGTGTGAATGACGCTCCAACTGTGCTTGATGATGTGACTGAGGTGGATTTATTTGACACCTTTATGGCTCATCTTGACCCTAATGATGACCATGAAACCCCTCCAAATTGTCCTAGTGGCCTGGTAGAGCTACAGAGAGATGATAGTGAATGCAAGGAGTTAGCTGCCAGGTCCATGAGTGAAGAGGAATGTGAGAAGGAGGGTGGTGAATGTTTCTACCTCAAAGGAGGAGTATTGTGGCGTAGATGGAGACAGCCACACAGACCAATCGATGACGGGGCTTGGGACGTCCATCAAGTAGTAGTCCCCAAACCTTGTCGAAGAGATATCTTGGAAATGGCACATTGTATACCATTGGCAGGACACCTAGGTGTGAGAAAAACTCTAGACAGAATCAGAGCCCACTTTTACTGGCCAGGAATGCGTGCAGATGTAGTGGAGATTTGTAGAGTGTGTCACACTTGCCAGATGACAGGAAAACCCAATCAGAAGGTGCCTGTACATCCTCTGGTGCCCTTGCCCGTTTTCGAGAATCCTTTTACTCGGGTGGTAGTGGACATTGTAGGCCCATTGCCTAAGACTTCCCAAGGTAACATTTATTTATTAACTATCATGGACATGGCAACTCGCTACACAGAGGCTATACCCTTAAGGACTACCTCTGCTTCAACTGTCATCAAGGAACTGCTCAAATTCTTCACCAGAATGGGTTTCCCCCATGAGGTGCAAAGTGATCACGGAACTAATTTTACCTCTAACATTTTTCAGCAGTCCCTGAAGGAGTTGGGTATCGAGCATGTTAAGTCTAGCACCTACCACCCAGAGAGTCAAGGGGTTCTCGAACGATATCATCAGACATTAAAGGGAATGTTACGTAAGTATTGTACAGAGACCGGAGTTGAGTGGGATAAGGGGGTACCTTTTCTTTTATTTGCTACTCGTGAGGTTCCAACTGAATCCCTGGGTTTTTCCCCTAATGAGCTAGTTTTCGGTCACCATGTAAGAGGTCCTTTGCAACTATTGCAGGATAGCCTAGTTGGCCAGGAGGGAAACCAAAACCTCCTCAAGTATGTTTCAGATTTCAAAACCCGGCTGAGCTCCTCATGTGAGTTTGCCGCTCAAAACTTGACAGTGGCTAAAAGCTCCATGAAGACCTGGTATGACAGAAAAGCCCGTGAGAGGGAGTTTCAGCCCGGTGATGAGGTTTTGGTCCTACTCCCCCTTTTTGGCCAACCTTTATCTGCCAAGTTCAGGGGCCCATATAAGATCATTCGGAGGGTGAGCATTACCGATTATCTAGTAACTACCCCAGGCAGGAGAAAGCCCACGCAAGTATTCCATATAAATATGTTGAAACCCTACCATAGGTCCCCTGATTCCTCTCCTCCAGATTCTCCCACTGTGGCAGTGAATGTCAGGACCTGTGGACAGCCTGGTGCGGACAAAGTCTTCAGTTCTCTTACTGACCTGCAACAGACTGTTCCAGAGCCTGAAGGTATTCATGCAGACTTTGGCTTGTCATGTAGCCTATCCAACTTTCAGTATAATTCAGTAGCTTGGGGGGAATTACCATCTAAACTATGTCACCTTCCCTCTGATCAAGCGAACCAACTAATCTCTGTTTTATCTCAGTCTCCCAGTGTGTTCCGTGATACTCCAGGGATCACTTCTTTGGCCTTGCATGACATCGACGTAGGGGATGCAACTCCCATTAAACTATCCCCCTACCGTGTCTCACCACAACACAGGAGTATACTGCAGGTCGAGCTTGACTTCATTTTTTCAAACCAGCTGATCACAAGGGCCTTAAGCCAGTGGAGTAGTCCAGTCATACTTGTGCCAAAGCCAGACAGGAGCCATAGGTTATGTATGGACTATAGGCAAGTTAATGCTGTCACAAAGAACGATACCTACTCATTGCCACGGATCAAAGATTGCATTTACCAGGTTGGCCTCAAACAGCAGTAAGTTTAATTTAATGAGAGGATTTTGGCAATTAGCTCTCCCTTGTAGCGAGGTAAATATCATGCTTTAGTAGTGCGCTGTCAAGCCTTCAGCTGTGAGATGCCTTGCAGTTCGAATAACGCTCCAGCTACGTTCCGGCTATGTTCTGATGTGGTACCTGGAGACGTTGCCTACTTTGGGTGATATCCTTATTATATCCTCATTATAATCTTGCTGTTGCCAATCTGGTGGTGAATCTATTTATGTATTATGTTTACTATTATGTACTATACTCCTTAAACTCTTTTCTTGGGGGGAGGTCTGACATACGGAGCCCTGTATGTTAATTTAAGAGTTAGAATTAGAGTTGAAGGAGTGTCAAACTACCCAAGCGGCGAAGCAGACCAGCGAGTGGGAAACCAGCTCGCCGGCATACCAGCAAACAAGCCTTCACACCTGCGTGCGTCATAGGGGACCCTGCAAACTACTTCGATGACCCGACGCTATGACGTATGATCGACGCCAGGAGCCCCCATTGGTCCACAGACCAGCTATGCAACTCGAGGAGCTATTGTGACGCATGTCGAGTATGAGCATGCTGTACAGAACGCCCAGTCAGGCCCCACTCTCGCTAGGATCGTCAGGGCAGGAACTTTGGCTGTAGTCTGTGTAGAGTTTCCTAACTTAGTTTATGTGAGCCGTTGTACTATAAGTATTATAAATATGTATTTTGTTTTCATCTGAGTCAACGAGTTCTATTTTATATCATTAGTTATAAGTGTTGTGTGTGGGACTTATTTATAATGATGAGAGGAGAGAGAGAGTATGTAACGGGGACCAGTGAGTGCGCCACGCGGGCAGGTAGGCCTAATTCCCTCCTCCCTCCTCCCTTCCTCCCTCTCAGTGCGTGGGAAATCCTTTGTCGATCCCAGATTGAGAGAGAATATTACGTAATGATTGCTAGTGGGCGGTCCTTAGTAGTTGGTGATATGCTCACTAGAGGGCCGAGTATAAAAAGGGAAGTCTAGCCGCATTGTCCCTTAGAACTCATCAGGCAAAGCGACTTCTCATATCCCTTGCAACTATCCATATTCTTCCGACTGATGTGAACTTTCTCTACTCTCTGAACAGCCTATCTTCTTCTCTTCTCGTCCCTGTTTAACCTCCATGACCCCTTTGGTGCAGATTTAGTCAGCCAAAGTATTATCGCTTGAGTTCTCACGAGATAAGTGCCTGTTAGATAGCCTATTTTTGGAAGGGTTAACTAGAATAGGATTGATTGATGTTTGTTGCACTCGTATATGCATTTCCCTGTGTGCGATTATTCATGTTCCTGTTTTCTGCTGGTTTAGGCAATGCTAGACTGGGATAGGGTTTCTGAGTTGTGATTTCCTATGAGTACTAGGTTGCGGTTGAACCAGTACAATTGCAACGGAGACGTGGAACGCCTAGGTGGTCTTTCTGACTGTGTACCGTGGGAGTTTAGCACTGTGTTGCGAGTGAGGGCTTTTGCCTATGCCACCCAACACTGTGTTATCTCATTTGCTTGACTTTGAGAGGATCGCCAGGAGAGAACCAGATACTAGTGATCTGGATCTCTCAAGAGAGCATCCCGTCAATTAACTTAATTTGGCCGCACAGTCTTAAGGACCTCGCTAGGCTACGAGCCGCTTGCTCAGCCATTGTCTCTTAACCTTATGTATCCCAGCTAGACTTTGCTCGACCAGCAGATACAGTATAGTATTGAAGCTTCTCCTTATGTATATTATTGTTTATGCACTATTGATTTCATGTGTGGCACGCTTAGCTACTTTAGAGATTAGTGGCCCACGAGCACAATCTTAGTAGGCTATTGCCAGTGCATTGTCGGAGTACTTCTTCTTAATGTTTGCCATATCCTATTGCTTATTCTTATAATTCTTCTTATGTCAATTTAAAGCCTTTAATTACCAGTGAGTTATTCATTAAATTGCTGTTCAAAATCCGATACTTACTTCTTATGAGTATTCGAGAAGCATCTAACTTATCAGAAGATTCCTTGCTTGATGCTCGAGGACTATTGTTTAACGTAACGTAATAGTGCCGATCCGAAGTAGAGGGTGGAGGACTTCTTAAGTTCTTAGTTCAAGGGTGGATTACTTCGGCTTCGGCCAACACTATTCTTTGGTGTTGTAGTACTTTCTTCTTTGTTTGATTGTTGACCAGACTAGATAACTCCCGTCTTGTTATTAGTCTGTTGTGTGAAACGCTAGTACCGAGTTCTTGTATACCCCGTTATAGCAGATAGAACTCTGGAGGGTAGTGGCGTTTTTTGTTCGGCTGGCAGTACTCTGGGGTTGGGATCGTGTGTTTCCGTTGTGGCAGCGAGCCATACTCGAGTCCTGTGTAAGAGCCCTAGTGTACCCAAGTGCCCGGTCGTAACAAATGGCGACCTTGCTTAGGATTTTGTGAACAGTATAATTTTTTGCAGAGTTGTACAACATTTGTTTGTTCGTACTTTAGCGTGCATATTGAAGAATATTTTTTTTTGTAAGGCAATTAGGAGAGCATTTAAGAGACTCCAGTTAATTTAGTAATTAGTGCTTACATAAGGGAGTTTAACACTTTTGTCTCGAGAATTTTTTGTGAACTTCAGTATGTCGTGCCCTAGTATTGACGAGGAGCGAGAGATGCCATTTGAGGAGGTGCCGTTAGTAACTAGTGAGGAGGATGCTAGACTTTTTGTGAGTAAGCAGTACCATGTGACGGAGGAGAGGCTGACTGGGGTGAATGTTTATGGCTTGCACCTGATAGCCAAGGTTTTGGGTCTATCCAATGTAGGAGGGATGTCCAAGGGGGAGCTGATTTCCTGGGTGTTGCGTGGGCGACATGGGGTTTCGGAGGAGAGGGCGTTTGGGGGGGTTCCTCCCCAGATCCCCTCTCACTCGACTCCCACAGTGCCGTCCACTCAAGTACCGGAGGTTAGCACCCTCCCACAGAGGGATGAGAATTGGAAGATTGGAGTGCCCTCGGGCGGTGCACATGGTGGTTCCCCAGTTTTTGCCCCCCCTCCTTCAGTAGTGGCAGCTCCCTCTTCCTGCCTGTCTCCTGAGATGATATTTAAACTCGAGCTTGCTAAAATGGAGAATGAGACTAGGAAGCAGGAGAAGGAGATTGAGGCTGAGATTAGGAGGCACGAGGCTGAGCTTAGGTACGACTCGGAGAAATGTTGTGCTCAAATAGATTTAGATAAGACTCGTGCAGAGTCGACAGGGATTCGGATGGGCCGTGAGGGCCAAGTAAGAGAACAGTCCTTGTCCCACTTAGTCAAGTTGGTGCCGGCATTTAGTGAAACTGAAGTCACAGAATTTTTTAATCGTTTTGAGAAGAAGTGTAGGGAGCATAATTGGCCTGAAGAGAAGTGGGCAGCTCTGGTCTCCTCAAGACTTACGGGTAAGGGTCTGAAGGCTTATGATGCACTGCCTTTAGAGTCTTGCATTGACTACCCAGAATTGAAGAGAGCTGTCCTACGGGCATACGAGTTGCAACCAGAAACATATCGATTGAAGTTTCGGGGTGTTACGAAGACTAGGGAGGCGACCTTTCTTGAACATGCCCGGGACTTAAAAGATGCACTTGCTAACTGGACACGTTCTGAGAAAGCTGAGACGGCCGAACAGTTGACTGAGCTGTTTCTGCTCGAGCAGTTTTATAAGTGTACTGGTGCAGATATGACTTTAACTATTAAAGAAAAGAACCCTAAAACTCTACAGGAGGCAGCTGAGATGGCTGACCTTCGGCTATCACTAATTCGTGGGTGCGGGTCTGCCCAGCGTAGTGAGGCAGGTAACAAGGGGCGTGATGCCCCACCCCCCCGAGTTAGTGATATACCTTATGCAAACAAGTACAAGAGCTATGATACCAAGACTGACCACAAGACTAGCACCGTCCCATTTAAGAAGGGGCCGGGCCCTTCCCAGTACCAAGGGAAGCCCAGAGGGGAGTTGGAGTGTTATCATTGTCATGAAAAGGGGCACTTTGCAAGAGTCTGTCCTAGCAAACCACCTACAGCAGCTGTGTCTTTGGCCTGCAACATTGGTGTGTCTCCGAAGTTTTCTGAGTTTGCCCGGGGCAGTTCGTCAGAGGCTGAGGCACAGCCAATGCAGAAGCACCTGGGAGGCTCGAACCCTGCTCAGGATGTTTTTTGCGACCATAGAGGACGGGGTTGCGTGATGTGGGCGGGGCGCAAGCATGGAGTAGAGGTCTTGCGTGATACAGGTGCTTCCCAGACTCTGATGAATAACTTGACTGGCTACCCTATAAATGCGGCTCGGGTGGTAGTGGTGCAGGGTATTAATGCAACTCGGTCATACCCGCTGGTGCGGTTGGAGTTAGAGGTGGATGGTGTGACACGTGAATTGGATGTCGGGATTGTGGAGAAACTGCCAGTGGAGGGCGTCGACCTTCTTCTCGGCAACGACTTTGCAATGCCCGCTTCTGAGGTTCTACCCTTAGTCGTTGCCGAGAGGACGGCCGACGTGAGTAGGGAAGAGCAAGAGTGGGTCGAGCGGTGCCAGACACAACCCATGGCGTGTGTTGTCACCCGAGCTCGGGCAGCTAAAGTGTCACAGCCTAGTCCTCCGTCTTCAGACCAGCAGAGGAACGATCAACAGGAGGAGGCTAAAGCTGGAGTTGGTTTTAAGAGTTTTGACTCGGCGGCTCTCCTGGGTGATTCAGTATTGGCACCTATGTTAGAGTCTGGAGAGGCCCCAGGACCTGTCACAGCTAGTGAGGAGGTAGGGCCGGAAGAGACTCCGAGGCAGCAACGTTGCACACGGAGAGAAAAAAGGGTTGCTCAGTTTGATATTGGGGAAGGACTTGGGTTGCTTCGGAAGCATCTAGACAGGTTGGCTCCCTCAGATATTTGTAAACTGCAGTTGGAGGATCCGGAAGTTCAGAAGTGTGGTAATGGTGCTGTCGAGATTAAACACGAGGACGGGGAAGCATGTCATGTGAACCTGTTGGAGGAGTTTGTGAGGCAACCACCTGAGCAGCCTACTGTCCCTGCGTTGGTCTGCCGCGGCCAAGGTGGAGAAGGAGAGGGGGGCAGTAGGGCACAGGTGGAGGAGAGTAGGGATTGTTATGTCTCGGCGGAGCCGTGGGCGGGGGACACGAGTCTGGTGGCTGTGGAAGCGCTAGAGCACCTGCCTGAGCAGCAGTGTGCAGCACTCCAGCACCAGCTCGGTTCATACCCCACTGGTCGTGCCGAGCCCCTGAGTCTCACAACTCGGACGGTGCGAGATGTTCCGCGGGCAGGTCACGTGAATGTTAAAAGACCGTTAGCCTCGTTGTTTCGGTGGTTCAAGGTGGGCGACGAGGCTTTGGCATGGTTGCCAGGTCAGGGTCGACCCATGGCTGCCAAGGGTGGTGGTCAAAAGGAGGACATTGAGCAGATTGGTAAGGTCGGCTGTGGTATCGCAGTGCCCGGTCGTCGCATAGCCTCCCAATGCTGCTCTAGTCTAATGCAACAGCCCTACCATAGACCGACTGTATCTGGCCATGTCGCTGAAAGCGGTGATGCTGCGCAGGCAGATGTCGTCACAATGAATGCGGGGGTGCGCATGTACGGTATCGGCGGGGAAGCCTTAGCAATAATGAACTGTGGGAGTGACTGCACGGGTGGTACTGATTGTCCCTCTCATGACCTGGCTGTTCTAGGGACGAAGGTGGAGAAGGAGGGAGACTACAGGTTAGAAGCTGCGGTCTCGGCTGGGTTGTGGGAGGGCACTAGGCATGTTGTTTGTGGAGACAGTGCAAGGCAGTTGTTTACTAGGCTATGGCAGTACTTTCGCATGTTTGTTGCTTCTCCAGGCCTGATGTACGGGGTAGAATCCGACATGCAGGCTGGAGATCGTGCAAGGCTCAGTTTAATTCCCTACCGTATAAATCCTGCTCGACAGCCTATGGTGCAAGCAGAGCTGGATTACGTATGGACGAAGGGTCTGAGGGATAAGGAATGTCGTGAGTGGTCGTTGCTTGTAACTTTGTCCGAGCGTGCTAAAGAGGTATGTGGTTTTGTTGTGGACGGGAGTACCTACCAGTGCAATGTTATGCCTGACGGACTTAAGAATGCACTAGCAACGTTTCAGAACCTGATGAATGAAAGTGAAAAGGACGATGATGCGCTGGGGCATTTCGAGGTCTATGTTCCAGCCTATGGTCCGGTCGTTGTAGTTTACCCAGATCATCACCCTCTCAAGATCTTGGACCAGTTTCACAATCGGAATATGAGGCTGACCAGGTGGTCACTAAGGTTATTGGTATATAACCTGGACATACGCCATATTGCCGGTTGTGACAACGTGGTTGCAGATGGTCGTTCAAGGGTATATGATCCTGGGTAGATTGACACACGGGTAGCCTCCTGCTTTAGTTTGAATAGTATTTTGCGCTTGGTGCTTGTTGGCTCGCGGTTGTAGCCCAGCGTATTGGGTCGTAAAGCAGGATTGTTGAGCGTTTGGTATAGAAGAAAATAGGCTGCCCTTATAATGCAGCCGGAAAAAACATATTAAAATATAAAAATCATATAAAAACTCTTTCTTTTTGATATAGATAATTGTATAAGTTTGTCATAGCCTATAGTGTTTGAGTAGTCCACGAACTATCAAACGGCTGAGCTGCTGTAAGCTCGCTCTGGGAGCATGATATTATGTCTTTTACTATTGTTGGGAGGAGTTATGAAATGTGAATTTTTTTTTATAAGATGTGTTTTAGTGATAAACTCAGCGTTGTTTTAGTGCCATGCGGTCGCTGGGTGTGAGGGGTTTGATGGGGTTCTGTATATCAGATTTTAGCTCAGGGTCGAGCAAGTAAAATCTTGGGGGAGGTGTGACGCATGTCGAGTATGAGCATGCTGTACAGAACGCCCAGTCAGGCCCCACTCTCGCTAGGATCGTCAGGGCAGGAACTTTGGCTGTAGTCTGTGTAGAGTTTCCTAACTTAGTTTATGTGAGCCGTTGTACTATAAGTATTATAAATATGTATTTTGTTTTCATCTGAGTCAACGAGTTCTATTTTATATCATTAGTTATAAGTGTTGTGTGTGGGACTTATTTATAATGATGAGAGGAGAGAGAGAGTATGTAACGGGGACCAGTGAGTGCGCCACGCGGGCAGGTAGGCCTAATTCCCTCCTCCCTCCTCCCTTCCTCCCTCTCAGTGCGTGGGAAATCCTTTGTCGATCCCAGATTGAGAGAGAATATTACGTAATGATTGCTAGTGGGCGGTCCTTAGTAGTTGGTGATATGCTCACTAGAGGGCCGAGTATAAAAAGGGAAGTCTAGCCGCATTGTCCCTTAGAACTCATCAGGCAAAGCGACTTCTCATATCCCTTGCAACTATCCATATTCTTCCGACTGATGTGAACTTTCTCTACTCTCTGAACAGCCTATCTTCTTCTCTTCTCGTCCCTGTTTAACCTCCATGACCCCTTTGGTGCAGATTTAGTCAGCCAAAGTATTATCGCTTGAGTTCTCACGAGATAAGTGCCTGTTAGATAGCCTATTTTTGGAAGGGTTAACTAGAATAGGATTGATTGATGTTTGTTGCACTCGTATATGCATTTCCCTGTGTGCGATTATTCATGTTCCTGTTTTCTGCTGGTTTAGGCAATGCTAGACTGGGATAGGGTTTCTGAGTTGTGATTTCCTATGAGTACTAGGTTGCGGTTGAACCAGTACAATTGCAACGGAGACGTGGAACGCCTAGGTGGTCTTTCTGACTGTGTACCGTGGGAGTTTAGCACTGTGTTGCGAGTGAGGGCTTTTGCCTATGCCACCCAACACTGTGTTATCTCATTTGCTTGACTTTGAGAGGATCGCCAGGAGAGAACCAGATACTAGTGATCTGGATCTCTCAAGAGAGCATCCCGTCAATTAACTTAATTTGGCCGCACAGTCTTAAGGACCTCGCTAGGCTACGAGCCGCTTGCTCAGCCATTGTCTCTTAACCTTATGTATCCCAGCTAGACTTTGCTCGACCAGCAGATACAGTATAGTATTGAAGCTTCTCCTTATGTATATTATTGTTTATGCACTATTGATTTCATGTGTGGCACGCTTAGCTACTTTAGAGATTAGTGGCCCACGAGCACAATCTTAGTAGGCTATTGCCAGTGCATTGTCGGAGTACTTCTTCTTAATGTTTGCCATATCCTATTGCTTATTCTTATAATTCTTCTTATGTCAATTTAAAGCCTTTAATTACCAGTGAGTTATTCATTAAATTGCTGTTCAAAATCCGATACTTACTTCTTATGAGTATTCGAGAAGCATCTAACTTATCAGAAGATTCCTTGCTTGATGCTCGAGGACTATTGTTTAACGTAACGTAATAGTGCCGATCCGAAGTAGAGGGTGGAGGACTTCTTAAGTTCTTAGTTCAAGGGTGGATTACTTCGGCTTCGGCCAACACTATTCTTTGGTGTTGTAGTACTTTCTTCTTTGTTTGATTGTTGACCAGACTAGATAACTCCCGTCTTGTTATTAGTCTGTTGTGTGAAACGCTAGTACCGAGTTCTTGTATACCCCGTTATAGCAGATAGAACTCTGGAGGGTAGTGGCGTTTTTTGTTCGGCTGGCAGTACTCTGGGGTTGGGATCGTGTGTTTCCGTTGTGGCAGCGAGCCATACTCGAGTCCTGTGTAAGAGCCCTAGTGTACCCGAGTGCCCGGTCGTAACACTATGATAGGGGCGCGCACCATCACTCGCCTCCTGATTCGTTCCTACACCATCATTGTTTAGTATATAAGACCCGAGTAGTGGGCATTCAAATCAGTCTCATTTGGAGTTGGGGAAGGTGAACTTGCAGCTGGAGGAAGACGGGGTGAAGTATTATAATGGGATTGTGACTGTCAGTCAGATTATATAAGTGTGTGTTAAGTGTGTTCGGTGTAAACACTTACGTTATATTGGTTAGTGAGATATGTGATTGGGAATTAACGTTAACGCTACTATTTATGTACTTAACTATTTGATTGGGAATTAACGTTAACGCTATTATTATGTACTTAACTATTTTAGTTGACTAACTTGTGGACTAAAGCATCTCTTTAAGTAATTGGGTTATGATGAATGTAATACTATTGTTTTATATTAATACTTACGAGTTCTTTCATTGTCTTTTAATTAAGCTTACATTGCTTAACGGTGCTTAGTACGGTGATGCTATTGTCTCATATTAGTAATATCGCCTTAGACTAACATGGATGTGTTAATATTAATTCTAGTGATTTCCTAAGCTGAAGAAAATTATTTTAGCTTCAAAATATTATTTTTGCTTTTCATATTATTTGAGTGAAACCTGAATCGAATCTATAAGCGATCCTGTAACTTAATTTACTCATAATCAAACCTCAATGTTACGTGGTTAAGAAATACATTTAACTAATTATTAAATATATATCTAACTATTTATGTGACTTTGATATTATAAATCCTGATGATAATAATAATATACTACTGTTAACGTAAGACAAGAACCAAGAATAATTACATTAAATATAAATAAAAGGACATATAAGAAAACTATCTATTCATTTCAAAAAGGGTAAGAGACTTTAATATTTATCTTTCAAGACTTTTTATAGAATTAATAATCCTTCTTTAGATATAACTTCTTCGGTTCATAACCATAGCCTACTAAGCTTCGGTTAAATAATAATTCTTTATAAATACTACATGACTTTAATTAGTTTCAGTATTTTTCATAATTAAAGAGTATCAGTCAATAAAGGATACTAAGTCCTAAGATCCAAAAGGAAAGGAAGCAACAACAGGAAATAATTTTATTAGATTTTACTTTTGCTTTGCCTTCAGCTGACTGATACCTTAATATATATCTCTGTGCTATCTAGATTCATCAAGTTAACCACTTGAGGATCAAGATACGTAACACAGTATACATAATGGTCAATCCATGATAGCACAGGCATTACCGAGGCAGCCTGTGCAATGGATGACAGTGCCGTGACAGTATACATAATGGTCAATCCATGATAGCACAGGCATTACCGAGGCAGCCTGTGCAATGGATGACAGTGCCGTGACAGTATACATAATGGTCAATCCATGATAGCACAGGCATTACCGAGGCAGCCTGTGCAATGGATGACAGTGCCGTGACAGTATACATAATGGTCAATCCATGATAGCACAGGTATTACCAAGGCAGCCTGTGTAATGGATAATTGTTAGAGTGTGATCAATAAGGGGACAATTCCTCCCCCCCCCCCCCCCAACCCCACAAGTTTTTGTTTTTGTTTTCTAAAGTCTACAAGTAAGATGGTTTTATTGCTTATTTATTTGTTCTATGTGGATGAGGGAGACAAAAGGAAAAACTGCCTGTGACGTGTGCTTCCCCCAAGGTTGAAAGAATGACAGGGCCAAAATCAAACATTGTTAGAGCCAAAATGTCTGGAAACACGGAGTTTGAAGCAATTTAAGTCATAGGATGAGATAAAGATGGATTCAGGGATATAGTTCCAGAGCTCAGCTGTTGAATAAAAGAAAGATTGGGAGTATTGCTTCACTCTTGGGTTGGAGAGTTGCACTGAGTAGGGGTGGGATTGTGTTGGAAGACGGGTACTACGTACCCTACGTAGAGCAGGTGGTATACACTAAAAGAGCTCTGAGGGAAATTGGTTATTGTAATAGCGATAGAATATCGAGAGAGATGCAAAATTGCAGCGAAGAGAGAGAGATTGCAGAGAATCGGTGAGTGGACGTGAGTTAATGAGACTAAAGTTTTTTTTTCTACTTTGTCTAGAAGTGCTGTGTGAGAGGATCCTCCCCACACATGCGAACAATACTCAATACAAGGACGCACTGTGCCCCTGTACAGAGTAAGAAGCTGAAACCCCCTGAGGCGGTTGAGCACACCCAGCTTTTGGGAAG